>PVJL010006968.1:0-63506 GCA_004026885.1 Lyroderma lyra
GTCCCCAGCTCCCCAGTCTCTCTCCCCTCCCCCAAACTGCGCAGCTCCGAATAGTCAGCAGGGATCGCGTCCCGCGTGGTTCGTCTCTGCTCCCTTCCCTCTCCCCGACTCGCCCCTTTCTCGCCAGCCTTCAGGTTTACTTCCGATTTGTGGATTTCTCAGCAGCCGGTTTGTCACTCAGGGTCCGCTTTCTTGGCTCCTGGACGGCCGTTCAATTGTGTTTTCTGGGAGAGGCTTTAGGAACCTCCTCTCCAGTCGCCATCTTGTCTTCTCCCAGTCCATTCCCAATTTTCTAAGGAACCTCCACACTGTTTTCCACAGTGGTTGTACCAGTTTGCATTCCCACCAGCAGTGTACCAGAGTTCCTTTTTCTCCACATCTTCTTCAGTACTTGTTATTCCTTGTCTTGTTGATAATAGCCATTCTCACAGGTGTGAGGTGGTATCTCATTGTAGTTTTGATTTGCATTTCCCTGATAGCTAATGAGGATGAGCATTTTTTCATATGTTTGTTAGCCATTTGTGGGAGAAATGTCTATTTAGGTATCTGCCCACTTTTTAATTGGGTTGTTTGTTTTTTTGTTGTTAAGTTGTATTAGTTCTTTATATATTTTAGATATTAGATCCTTGTCAGATGCATTGTTTGCAAATATTTTCTCCCATTCAGTGGCAGTCTTTTTGCTTTGTTGATTGTTCTTTTGGTGTGCAGAACCTTTTTAGTTTGATATAGCACCATTCATTTATTTTTGCTTTTACTTCCCTTGCCTTTGAGGTCAGGTTCGTGTCCATTGGTCTATGTGTCTGTTTTCCTGCCAATACCAAGCTATTTTGACTATTGATGCTTTGTAATATAAATTGTAATTGGGAAGCTTGATACCGCCAGCCTTATTCTTTTTATGTAGTATTTCCTCAGCAATTCGAGGTCTTTTGTGGTTCCATACAAATCTGATAACTTTTTTTTTTTTTTTTTTTTTTTGGGTAGGAGGTAGTTCCCTGCCTGGTTGGGAATTAAACCCAGGCCAAATCTGATAACTTTTTTTTTTTTTTTTTATCTATTTTGTGAAAGTATGTTTGTAGAATTTTGATGGGAATTGAATTGTATCTGTAAATTTCTTTGGGTAATATGGCCATTTTAACAATGTTAAGTCTTCCTATCCATGACTACAGAATATCTTTCCATTTCTTTGTGTCCTCTTTAGTTTCTTTCAAGTGTCTTTTTTTTTAATTGTTAGACTTATTATGATGACATTGGTTAGCAAGAATTACATAGGTTCCAGGTGTACAATTCTACAGTGCATTGTCAACTTGTATAATAAATTCATCACCCAAAGGAGTTCTCTTTCCATCACCATATATTTAGCTACCCCTCCCTCTTCTCTCACCCCTCCCCCTTCACCCATCCCCTCCCCACTTGTCCCCAAATAAACATTAAATTATTGATTGTGTTCATGGGTTTTTTTTATTTGTTTATTTATTTTTTCTTGGTTGCTTTCAGTTTTATATTCCACATATGAGTGAAGTCATACAGTTTTTGGTTTTTTCTATCTGACTTATTTCACTCAGCATGATGATCTGTAGGTCAATTCATTTTGTTGTAAATGGCAGTATTTCACCTTTTCTTATAGCTGAGTAATATTCCATTGTGTACATGTACCACAGCTGCTTTATCCAGTCATCTGTCATAGGGTACTTGGGTTGTTTCCATGTTTTGGCTACTGTGAACAACGCTGCAATGAACAGTTGGGTACATAAGTCTTTGTGGACTAAGGTTTTCAAGTTTTTTAGGTACATCCCCATTAAACTAAAAAGCTCCTGCACAGCAAAAGAAACCATCAACAAAGCAAAGAGACAGCCAACTGAGTGGGAGAAAATATTTGCAAGCAACACATGTGACAGGCTCTGATATCTAAAATATATAAAGAACTAATATGACTTAACAGCAACAACAAAACAAACCAATTAAAATGTGGGCAGAAGACCTAAACAGACACTTCTCCCACGAAGAAATACAAATGGCCAGCAGACATATAAAAAAATGCTCATCCTCATTAGCTATCAGGGAAATAGAAATCAAAACCACAATGAGATACCACCTCACACCTGTTAGGATAGCTATTATCAAGAAGACAAGGAATAACAAGTGCTGGAGAGGATGTGGAGAAAAAGGAACTCCCGCACACTGCTGGTGGCAATGCAAACTTGCACAACCACTATGGAAGATGGTGTGGAGGTTCCTCAGAAAATTGGGAATGGAGTTACCAAAAGTATCTTACAGTTTTCCTTGTATAAGTCCATCACATTCTTTTAAGTTAATTCCCAAGTATTTCATTCTTTTTGTTGTGATAGCAAAAGTTATTGACTTTATTATTTCTGTTTCTGAAGATTTGTTTTTATACCTAGGAATGCTGTTGGTTTTTGTATGTTGATTTTGTATATGTGATTCTTTTATGACCCACAGGAGAATAATGTGACTGAGCTGTGAGTTCCACACCAGCTTCCAGATGTTAGTGGCTGTTTTGTTTGTAGTTCTCAATTCATTCAATGCATTATTATACAGCAATTATTTGGAAGGAGGTAGATTTTCAGTGACTGATATTAGAAAACATCTAGCTTTATATTATGTTGAAAAAAATGGATACAGAACATGAGACTTCATTTTTATAAACAAATGTGTATGTTGACAGTTATATACATGTTAAGAGGAGAAAAAAAAAACCAGTTATCTTCAAGGAGAAGGATTCTAGGTGACTTTTGTCCTTAAATTTTTCTCTATATTATTCTATTTGTTTTCTAGTAACATGTGTTTTAAACTGCTAACTATGATAAATATATTTGAACCAGAAAATAGAAAGGAAAAAGCTTAATAATAAAACATGCTCCCTTACCTATTGAATCTTTCTCTGAGCTCTGGAATTGAATCATAGTTTTGGAGAGCCAGAATGACTTCAATGCCAAGCTCTTCTGCCATTACACTTGCTTTGATATAGTGGATAAGTTCTCTGAAACTTCTCCAAAGTATGGATAATAATAACTGGAATGAAAAGTTTAAATAGCATAGAGCACTCTTCCCTGAGGACAAGCTTCAACTTTGTCCCTGTCAAGTTGTTTTTCCTGCCAAACTAATGGTGCCACAGGGTCTAGAGTAGGGCCTGGCACCTTCTTTGCTCTTCATCAAATCATTTTACCTCATTCATTTTTAAACTCTCAGTTTTAGCCTCCTTTCAGTCATCTGTTGTCCCTTAGACAGTCTTGCCCCATTAACTTCTTGAAGATTGTAACTCCTTACTTGTTCCCTTTCCAACAATCTCCTGTCATAATTGGAGGCATCTTGACTTCAGGAAGTCATGTTTTTGGGATATTTTTGCTCAAGGTCTCAGGGAAAGGTAAAGTGGATTCTCAGTGCAGGAATCCACATCGCCACCCTTGAGATAGGGACTGTGAAATTTTCTCAGCTCCAGCAATGTGGGAAGTGTGGTCAAGGAGCTTTCTGTAGTTGCTATACTTCTATCTGTAGTTGCTACACTTGTACCTGTATTCACTACACTTTTGACTGGAGGGTTGGAGTATAAGTAAAAGTAAAAGCTTTTCCGTTGACTTTCGGGAAATGTAGTCAGATACAGGCACTTTAGCTCATGAAGGCAGATCTGGTGAATTCTCTGAAGTGTAGTACAGAAACTGCATGCAATCACAGGCATTTTGGTTCCCAGAGTGTGAGGTTGCCACAATATTTTCCGTGGGAGTGGTGCATTTATTCCACATCTCCCAGGCCTTTCTGAACTTTCTGGATATGTGCTTGGTACATGCAACCACCCCCTGGTTGAGATAGGGGGAAAGAATCCTCTATGGAGAATGCTGGTATAAAGGGGTGGGGTCAGCGGTGCCACTGTGAGTTTGGGGCAGTTCCTGCATCCTGAGTGGAATGAGCTCAGTTCCTGTATTGCCTGGTTTGATAGGCCTTGGCGATCTCAATTTGCCCTGTCCTCCTCCACACACCTTCCATGAGTGCTTCTATTTATTTGCATTCAGGAGGAAATCTCTCTGTGCCTCTAATTGCTCTTTTAAAATGGAGATAGTAGGACCTTACTAATAGAAACGTTTGGGGTATTAAAATAGGTGGTACAAATGTAAATCTTAAAAGAGTTTTTGGCATGTAGTGTTGGATGATGATTTCTCTTTTATAGTGTTATTTCCTGAGGCACAGTCAGATCCCCGGGTTAGGGTCAGAGCTCTTGCTTCAGGGACCCTGGTTCTTCTCTCTGATCTCTGCTCTGCTGGGTAATCCAGGATCCCTTCTGACCTCTTTTTTAGAAAGGTGAGAATTGCTTCCAGATTGCACAAAGGGTGAGGAGGCTTTTATTTTTCTGGCGGTCAGCATAACAATCATGGCATTTCATAACATTTTTCCCCCCACCTTGACTTCTTAAAAAGGACTGAACTGAAGTAGATGGAGTGACTCCTTGGCTGCTGACAGCAAAGCTCCACGTGAGTGGGACTTGGTGTTTTTCATTTACAACAATGTTTGCATAAATTGGAGAATGTGTGGGATGTGTAATCTGGCATGGGTATTGATAATCCTTAACTGCTAACTTTGATGATGAAGGCTTAATACAAATAATAAATATATTATGCCACACCATAGCTCTGTGAAGAAATACTGCCTTTTTTTTCCTATTCTATAAATTGAGATTGTGTCCCAGGGAGCATAAGTTATTTGCCCATAGTCACCTATCTAATAAGAGGCTGCTGTGGGGTTGGAATTTAGGCAGTCTGTGTCTAGAGGTTCAGTTCTTAATCTCATGAATATATTCTTCTTAAGCCTTAGGAACTAGCTAGAATCAGGCTGGTAATTAGGAGTTGCTGGAGGGGGACCTTAAAAATAAGGCTAATGGGCTTGGACTTATGAGTTTTTAAAACATTGTCACCTATTTTGTTTCACTTATTACAGAAAAATATTTCTTATTCAACCATATCATAGTGGCACATCGAAAAATTGCAGAAATATGAGAGAAAAAATTGTAATTATTCATTCATCCAGATGTAAAGATAGCAATTGTTAAGGTTATAATGCATTTCTGTTTAGTGATTCTTTGTGTATATTTGCTTATTTCTTTGTGAAGATTCCATAGATTTCTTATCATACCTTTCTTAATGCTTTTGCTTTTATGTATTTTAACTGTGGGAATATCCAAACATCTCCAAAACAGAATAAACTAGTGAACTTCCATATAATTTCATGATTATTTTTATTATTTTCATTAATATTGTTTATTTCTATGACTGGTTCCTGATTTTCAAAACTTTTAATGTAGTTTTAAACCTAGAAAAAAGGGACAAAAATCATATCAGGAATTCTCATATACACTCTACCTAAAATTGACAGTTTACATTTTGCCTACATGCTCTTTGTCTCCATCAACCAAATAACTCCAGGAATATACCTGTATTTAATGACAGCTTATTTTATTTTATTTTATTTTTTAATTCATTTTTATTGTTAGACTTATTGGGGTGACATCTGTTAGCAAGGATTACATAGGTTTCAGGCATACAGTTCTACAGTGCATTGTCAACTTGTTGTATAAGTTCACCACCTAATGTGACTTCTCTTTCCATCACCTTATATTTAGCTTCCCTTCCTCCTCTCCCACCCCTAATGACAGCTTATTTTAGCTTTCTATAGGAGGGGAGACTATGTACCAAGGGTAATGAAGAGGTGATTTAGGAGACATTTAGGAGAGACTGATTGTAGGAGTTTAACATCACATACTTCATAATCGATATTATTCTAGATAATAGTGTTAGCTATTAGATATAAGATATATATTAAGTTATTGCTAATAGTGATTAACAGTGTTACCTATTAGAGAATGCTAGAAAATATATTAGAGATAACATACTGTTATGTAACCCATAGTCCTGTTTTATTTTGTTCTATTTTTCATTTAAAGTCTTCATAATTTAATATTTTCAGTGAAGGACAGAGAAAGGCAACCCAGACTTGTTTTGTAGTCATTTTCTACCCCAACCTTTTGCCCCTGTTTCAAAGTCCAATTTTGGGCATTTCCTTAATTTGCATATTTTTAAATAAACATTTACCAAAAAATTTTATCATACTTTTGTTAATCTCTTTCTTTAATGTGGATCAATTTCACAGCCTTTATCTTTTTTTGTTCTTGATGTTTTTGAAGATTATAGGGGCAAGTTATGTTGGAGAAAGTCCTTTATTTGGGATTGATATATTCTGTGTTTAGGTTTAGATTATACATTTTTGAAAGTGATTCCACTGAAATGGTGGAATTGCAACATAACAGGAGCCAAAGGATGTTGTTTTGTCCCTATGTTGGTGAGCTCAACTATGTTCACTAGGCTAATGTGATATCGATTAGATTTCTCTATTGTAAGGGTACTATTTTATTTCCAAACTTTGTTACCATTTTTGTGGTGAGATACATTTCTTAGTGGGCATTCTACTGTAAAAATGAGCTTCTCCTTTTCTCTCACTTACTTATTCATTTATTCAAATATAAATATTATATCAGTGTGGACTCAGAACCCATAAATTAGTCTAATTTAAATGATGTGGAAATTAACAAACATACACTTTCACCAACTCGAGGTATATTATACAATCATAGAATTAACCTCTTTCAGGTGTACAAATCTGTGATTTGTAACTTTGCTGAGTGGCATAACCACTGCCATAATACATTTTAGATTTAGAACAGTTTTATTTGCCCATTGGTATTCCTCTTAACTCCATTCGCTTTCCAGAGACCCTGGCAACCACTAACCTACCTTCTGTTTCCATAGATTTGGTTATTCTGGGCATTTTAATAAATGGAAATTATAGAACATGTCATCTTTTGTGACTGGCTTTTTGCACTTTCCTTAAGATTTACAAGGTTCATACATGCCATGGCATAATCAGCAGTTTATTCCTTTTAATTGCAAATAACATTCTGCTGTGTAATGATGTCACAGTTTATCTATTCTTTCACCCATAGGTCAACATTCTGGTTGTTCCCAGTTTTAGGTTATGAACAATGCTGCTGTTAGTATTCACGTGCTAATTCACAATAATTATTTATGTGAATGTGCAGCATCCAGGCCACCCCTTCATGTCTTTTCTTCTGCCTTCACAGGCACGGCCAGGCACATTTCTGCCTCCCTGTATGACCCAGGACTTGGCACAGCCCAAAAAGTAGGAGGAAGAATGATTACATTCAAGTTGAGTAGCGCTTACCTTTCTCACTTTTAAAATTTCATCTCATTACTCCATTGTCACAAACTTTTCTTAGGATGACTCAAGAAGAACAGGGATTTGAGGACCTGTTGTGCTCCCAGGTCTTACTTTCTCTCTTTTTAGTTTACTTTGCATTTGCTTTTGTTTATTATTATTTATTTTATGGAGTAGAAGAATTATTAGAAATGAATAATTTTCCTACTTTACTACTTCCCCACTGAAAAATTATTTTCATTTGGTGGTTTTTGTTTTCTCATACTTTTTTCCTCATGTATATTCATAATGGTATTTGAATTCATTATATATATCTAATTTTAAATTGTGACTTTTTCACTCTAATATTATATGGTGATATTTACTTTTAGGGTTACATTATATTCCCATTAAATTGATGTACCTTTTAATTTTTAACTACTTCAGAGTCATAGACATTTAGATGGTTTAAGAATTTTACTGTTTATTTTTATTTTTCAATTATAGTTGACATTCATTATTATTTTATATTAGTTTTAGCATAGTGGTTAAACATTTACATAAATTATGAAGTGATTCCCCAATAAGTCTAGTATTTACTTGACATTGTTCATAGTTGTTATACTATTATTAGCTATATTCCCTATGATGTACTTCAATTTTTTTATATACTTCAAATCTTTATGAGGAATTTTATTGTTTTTAGCAACACTGCAGTGATGGCTGTATTATATAAAACCTTTCCCCCCAAGTCAGTTGTGAAAACAATCTGTCAATTTTTTGACCTGTCTCAAATTTTATGTTTCAAGTTGACTGTTTTCTAGGTAGACTATTCAGATACACACATGACACAGCATACTCTCACTGCTGCTTCACACGAATATTATTGGAGGTTTTCACATGGGAAGACCTAGATTCTGTCCTCCCATGCCTGAGTCATGCCTTGTGTACATTTTATTTATTGGATTGTTTTGTGTGTCTTTTTTATTTCTAGAGATACTAGATTTGCTAGTAACTTGCATTCTGTTACTGCATTTAATCCTCAGAGAGCCAAATGAGGAGATTTGTGTATCATCTTCATCTTACACACATAAAATATGAAAAATCTGCTCAGATTCCAGCAGTTAGCACCATAAAATCTTTAAATTCCTCTGTGATAAAAGACACCTTACAGGTTATTACCAGAAAAAACAACAGCCTGGAGCTAAAACATTTACCACACAAATGCCAAAAAAGACAACAGCAATAATAGGAATCTTATGCATAGAATAAAGAAAAAAAAACTAATGGAATATGGACAAAAGACCTAAACAGGCATGTTTAAAAGATGAAATAGAAATGGTTAATAAACATTTGAAAAGGTAATGATATGCATTTATAAAAGTGAGAATAATAAAATGAATCATTCTTCTGAATCTGATTACCAAAATCATGAGAAATTTTGTAATCTGCTTTTGGCTGTCATATGGAGATTCAGGGTGCTGGTATTCTCTTTAAAGTTTCAAAAAAAATTGAGACAAAATCTGCTATTGTATGATCATAATTTTAAACATGCTTATTTTTGATATTTTAATTTTTATTTGCAATTTTTAAAAATAACCAGACAGGAAAATAAACTACATAAAATGATATTCATTGCAGAATGAGTTGTAATGAGAAAAATATGTAAAAGTAAATATTCGTTATTTAGAATAGGTAAATATAAATCTCCAGTGCCCTGGAATAATATTCGGCCATGAAATGAAATAGATGTTAATAATGATGAGAAGAAAAAAATAAAAGTAAATGTTTATTAGGCACTTTGTGCTACACACTGTCCCAAATTCTATAGATATACTCTTGTTGAATTATTGAAAGAATTCTGTCATATAAGGACCATTATACACAGAGAAAACTCAGGCATGCAGGCAAACTTGTCCAAGGTCATACAACTAGTAAGGGTAGACCCTTGGGATGCTTGCTGAGACATGCTGGCTCCAGAGCATGACGCTGATGCTGCAGTTAAGAGATGTTGTGTGTGGCTTCAGATTACACAAGACAACCTACATACCTGTGCCCCACAGGTTACTGAAAGCTTGTTAGTTTGGCAGACATTGAAGAAAGATGATAGCATCCAAGATTCACATGTGTGAGAGGAAGAACATGGGTCTATCAAATATATTTGGGCTAAATTACTAAACACTTCAGGGAACAATTGTCAGTATTCACTGAAAAGTAAAGCATGTATAGTCCAGGATGTATATTTAGGGCCCCTGGAGGTTACTTGTAAGTAGACTCATTGATGGTACATAATAAATATAGGAGGACTGTTGTCATTGCCGCACTTTTGAGGAGGTTGAGGTAAACAATGTGGCATTGGCAGGATAAAAGAAGGGCTGAGAGAGTACTACAAGTTGGGGTATGTTTCTCACAATCTGGAACCACTTCCCACACATTCTTTCCACTTTCTCAGTGCTGTCCCTTTTCAAGTAGCCTTGATTATAAGATTGTGATTAGATGTGTTTGGTGTTGAAGAAGGCAGTGACATTCAAAGACATGTTTGTGACCTTCACAGAGGAGGATCTGAAGCTGCTAGACTCTGCCCAGAGAAAGCTGTACCGGAATTTGATGCAGGGAACTTTAGGAACCTGGTCTCAGTGGGTGAGGACAGGTGCCCTCTCTAGCTTAAGTGTCAGCTTCCTGGATTAGCTCCTCAAGGTCCTCAAGGCTTTAGGGGTCTTGCAGTGGTCACCTGCATTTGTGGACCTGACCAGTGTACCAATAGTTTTTCATGAGATAAAATAAGGTAGAAAATACCAATTTTATAGGAAGAATGAAATACATTGCAGCAAACACTGTGGCCAATTGTGTGAGTAATGTAAATCAGTGAAAGGAGATTTTATGAATTTTTTTTTCCACTGATGACGATTTATTATATGTTAGATATTGAGACCAGAACTATGTCTCCATAGAAGTGGACAATGATATGTAGTCATTACATGGGAAACTGTATATTTAATCATCATGCTGTTTCAGTTTATGGATTGTCTGCTTGTGCCACTCAACTTTTTTCTGTAGACGCTCAATCTCCTTTTTATGAGTGATCTCATCTTCATGGTGTTTCTTCAAGGCTGCCAGTTGTTCTCTTGTCCGAGCTCAGAAGTATCACTCCTCTTCAGCCTGCTCTCTTTTCCCGAAGGCCCCACCGGCCTCCCGAACCGAGCCCGTGGTGGAGTTGAGATTATCTGACTGTTCGGAGGCGAAGCTTTGGACTTGCATTGCCCTCACGCCCCACACACCGAGTCGCATCCAAGTCCCCAACGCCGTGACTGCCATAGTTGTCAAGGCCGCAGCTCACAGTTGCAGGTGGTGCAGCCTTTCTGTAGATGCTAACGGCTTATCTGAAAATTTAAACTGGTTAAAAATAGATATTTGTAATACATTTTAATGCATGTCTATCTTGGTCTTGAGATATTTGTATTTCTTCAAATAGGTGATTTTTGAAAAATGTTTGAAAAACACTGGTTTTGATTAATTGATTAGTATACAGTAGGAATCTAAATTTCCAGTAAATTGTACCTCTAGTGTATTCATTTTAAATAAGTAATTTCATGGTTCCAGGATGTCACCCCTTGAAACATGATCACTGTATATTCCACTTAGAAAAGGAAAAAAGGCTTTGGAAGATAACAGTAACCCCCAAAAAAGGGAAATCCAGTGAGAATCAAGCTGATGGGAGTCCTTGTGGATGTTCTTCCATGTGTTCTACTTCTCTCTACCCCTTTTGCTGACATTTGGTCTGAATTACCAAACCTCTTTCTTGAGTTATTTAACCCACCTTTTCGTTGGGTGTCTCCTGCCACTCTTCTCCTTTCTTGGTCTTTTCTTCACATAGCAGCCAAAGGGAGCCTTAGACAATACAAGTCAAATTGCAATTTCTCTGCTCATAACCCTTTATGGCTTCTTGTTTTTCTGAAAACCTGTTCAAGTTTCTTCTAGAGTCCTCCAGGGTCTGCTCTGCATCCCCACTCCTTCTCTGAGTACATCTTCGATCCTCTGCCTCTTCCTCCCACCTTGTCTCCCATGCTGATTCTCAGATTTGCCAGGGATGCTCGATTGCCCATGGCTGCCATAACAAATTGGCACAGACATCATGACCTAAAACCACACACATGACCTAAAACCATGCCACACTGTACATGTCTGACAGATGGCATGGTTCTTCAAGGTGTCAACACAGTTACATTATTTTTTTGGAGTCTCTGGGGGAGATTTCATATCTTTGTCTTTTCTGCTTCTTGAGGTTCCCCACATTTCTTAGCTTGTGGCTCCCTTTCTCTGTCTTCTTGGACAGCAACAGTGCTTCTCTCTGCCTGTTCTTCTGTATTCATGTTTGTACTTTGAAGGACCCGTTTGGTTGCACTGATAATAGAGGATCATTTTCCATTTTAAGGTCAGCTGATTATCAAACATAATTCCTTGTTGCCATGGAACCTAACATATTCTAGGCTCCAAAAATTAGGAGATGGATTCTTTGGGGAACACTTTATTCTATCTACTACAGGTTACCTCTGCCTTAGAGCCCTTCCTTGCTTTCTCTCTGCGAGAGATACTCTTTGACTTAAAAAATCCTCTTGTTGCCTCCTTACTTCATTCAGGTTTCTGCTCAGTTTTAATTTCATGAGAAAAGACTTCTCTGAACACCCTGTGTAAAACACCCCCGTTTGCTGTCCTTGTTCTGCCTTTTATTGTGTCTGATATGTTTTTGTTTATTTGCTTATCATCTCTTTCTGCATCGGAGTATAATCCCCCAGAGTGAGGAATTATCTCTGTTTTGTTTATTGCTCTATCCTCAGTGTTTAGAATCATCTGGTATATAATAGGTGTCAGTATGTATTTGTTGACTGATAGGTCTATGTCAAGCTTCTTTAACCCCTGGCTTAGGATGGCTTTGAATGTGGCCCAACACAAATTCATAAACTTTCTTAAAACATTATGAAAATTATCTGTCTTTAGCGTTAGTGTATTTTATGTGTGGCCCAAGACAATTTTTCTTCTTCCAACATAGCCCAGGAAAACCAGAAGGTTGGATACCCCTGCTCTAGGTCATGTGTAAACCAGAGTAAACAAAGGATGTCATGAAGCATTTGTTGTTGTTCTGATGAATGCCTATCCAGTTACTTTCTATTTCAATTACTCTGGGGTGTTCTTGGCATAAATGTGTCTTCATACATCTACACTTGACCCACATTCCAGGGGAACATGTAAGCATAGCGGTTGTGATTATACCAAGTAACAAGCTTTCCCTGTGACTTTCCTAATGTCTTCCATGGGGATGTATTTGTTTCTAAGGACAATGCTTTACTTTTGAAATGATTATTCTGATATCTAATTCTCATATAGGTCCTCCACTCAAGGAAATAAGAACTGTTTCCTACAGTGTCAGACAGTCACAGGAATTTTTGCCACCTTTGATTTTCTCATTAGCATCATGCCTGGTGTACCTGTGTCTGGTCCAGTGTTTCAGGTTTTTCAGAAACTTGTAGTTTTCTGCTTCTTTTCTATTTCAAATAACTTAGTTGAAACAGATATACAACAAGTCCCTGTAGGACTTGACTTCTACAGTCACCAGAAAAGTCAAACTGAGGTTCATTTATTCATTCAGCATATATTTTTTTGAGTGCTCACTATGCTCAAGGCACAGTTCTGAGAAGTGGTTATAAAGCAGCAAAGTGTGAAATGTGTTTAGTGTATGAGGTGTAAAATGTTTTCTTCTTTGATGCTACATTGTGGTGGGGAAGACATATATTAAACAACAAATAATTTAGTGTGTCACGTGGTAGCAAGTGCTGTGTAGAACATCAACAAGGAGTGTGGAATTTGCAAGAGGTGAATTGAGTGAGGACAAGATTTGTTATTTTTCAGTGGGTGGTAAAGAGGTCTCATTTGTGGGCTGACATTAAGCAGACCTAAGCCATGAGGAGCCATCATGCTTCTGTGTGGGAAGAGTGCCTGGCAGGATCTAATTCCTATTTTAGCGTTTGCTTTCCAAGTTTACTCCATGACCTTATCTGTTCTTTCTCCCAGGCTTTGTCTCCATTGTAAAAGATTACTTTCCACTGTTTCACTTTCTTTTCTAGCCATCTGAATTACAGCCAGGTTTTAGATCAACTCCATGTCCCTTTTGTTTTTATGAAGAAAACTTTCCAGTAGGAGCAGCTTTATGGTGTGTTTTAGTCAGTATATTATTAGATGTTTAATCAGTATAGGATTAGATACTTGCTTCCAAACCTGCAAGTCATTCTAGCCATTCTGCTCACATTGACATTGAGGTAATGTTCCAATAAAATGACCGAAGGCATAGTTATCATATAGCGAGGTTATCTATCATAAGTCCAGTGGTGCAAAAGAGGAGGCAGCTATTAATTATTCCTACAACTAGTGGAGTGAATTTCTCCTTATTAAACATGTTTCCAGAAGTACTTTCTTGTTTAAAAAAAAAAAGACTTTTTAAAGAGCAGTTTTAGGTTCACAGTCAAATTGAGTGGAAGGTATAAGATACGCCATGCATCTCCTAACCCCGTAGATCTACATTATCAACATCCCACACCAAGTAGAGTTGATGGACCTATATTGAGATGTCACTGACACCCAGAGTCTATACTTGATGTTAGGGTTCATGCTTGGTGTTACACATGTCATGGATTTGGACAAATGTATAATGACATCTAACAACCATGCTAGTATTATACAGAGGATTTTTACAATAGTGAAAATACTATTCTTTCTCGCTATTGTAAAAATCCTCTATGCTCCATCTGTCATCCCTTCCTTCCCCTAACATCTAGCAACCACTGAAATTTTATTGTCTCCATACTTTTGCCTGAATAATGTATTATATTTGTATGTAGCTTTTTTGGATTGGCTTCTTCCATTTAGTGATATGTATTTACCTACCCTCCATATCTTTTTATGGTTTGATAGGTTATTTTTAGCCCTGAATAATATTTCATTGTGTGGATATACTACAGTTTATCTGTTCGCCTACTGAAGAACACCTTGGTTGCTTCCAAGTTTTGTCATTATACATTAAGCTGCTATAAACATTCATGTACATGTTTTTGTGTGGACTTAAAATTTCAGCTCTTTCTGGTAAATACTAAAAAGCACAATAGGGGGGTTGTGTGGTAAAAATATGTTTAGTTTTATAAGAAATCATCAAACTGTCTTCCAAAGTGACTGTACCATTTTACATTTTGGCAATGAATGGGAATTCTTCTTGCTCCACATCCTTGTCAATATTTGGTATTTTCAGTGTTCTGAATTTTGACCATTCTAATAGGTGTGTGGTAGTATCTTATTATTGTTTGAATTTGTAGTTCCCTGATGAGTAAAGAGATGAAACATCTTTAAATATGCTTAATTGTCATCTGTATGTCTCCTTAGGGGAGGTTAAGGTCTTTGGCCCATTTTTAAATCAGGTTCTTTGTTTTCTTATTGTTGAATTGTAAGAGAAGTACTTTTTAAACTAGTTGAAAAGTTTATTGGAAAAAAACAGTCACCAGATGTTTAGATAACTTTATATAAATAGAGAAACTGTGGAATACCAATAAGGGTAAATGTTTTCAACTTAAATCATTAGAAGTGGTCAAAAGTTGTAATAGTTGCCAACTCATTTAATGTCTGTCAGCACATAAAACAAGATTATATGTATATGTCATTGTGAATTTCCAGGAATATTTTGAATATATAAATGCAAATACTTCAAGATATTGGATATTAGAATATATTACATAAATCCAAAATTTGAAGTTTTTATTATGTTATTGCTTTTTCTTAAAGTTCTAGTTGATTAATATATTATTATCTATATAACTTTTCTATCTGTATAATTTATTAACAATATAATTTACTATTGAAGATTTCAATAGAAATAGCCATAGGTTAATAGTTTGAATATTATCAATTTTTAAAATTAAGCCTTTAATGTTTAGCTAGTACTTCACATAGAAGACTTGGTGTGTAATAATGGGTTTTGTTATACTTAGTGGATAGGAGCCACCTAAATACCTCTTGGTTTCCCTAAGCCTTCAAATCAGAGACCATGCTACACAATGGAGAAGACAAATTGAATATTCCCTATTTTCATTAAAGTCTTCTGTCTCCTGAATGTAAAAGGTTGAAAATGCTGAACAAAGTCTTCCATTGTCCACTTCTCTGAATTTTCTGTCTTTACAGGCAGAAAAATCCAAAGCATGTTAGAGACCATTCCAAAAGCAGAACCACATGTATAATGTTACCGCTGCCAGGTCTGGTGAAAATTGCAAGTGACTTAATCAGCCCTGTTGAGGCAGGACTATCTATATAACTCACACAGGTCAGAAACCTTACCAGTGTATTGAATGTTAAAAAAAAAAAAGATCTTCAGTGGTGTCTCCATCATTGATCTTCATCAACAAATTCACTCAGAAGAGAAGTCTCATGCTTGTAGTAAGTGTGGGAAAAGCTTCTTTCATTGCTCAACACTTCATATTCATCAGAGAGTTCACTTGGGACAGAAACACTATAAGTGTGATGAGTGTAGTGAGGAATTCAGTCAGAGCTCATGTCTGCAAACTCATCAAGTGTAAGTCCACAGTGTAAAGAAACCTTTCAAATGTGAACAGTGTGGGAAAAGTTTGAGTTGTAGATCAACACTTACTGTTCATTGTAAATTACACTTGGGAGACAAAACTTATATTTTGAGAAATGTGCAAGGGCCTTTATTCACCCTTCACATCTTCAGGAACAACAATAAATCCACACTGGGGAGCAACTATTAAGATGTAATATAAGAGGATGGTCCAGAAAAAATTCAGCCATAAACATTTCTATTTTTCACATTACATGGCTGGATGCTTTCCAAACAGCCCTCAAATGTGGGAAGAACTTTCGTCGCAGATGAGCACTTAATAGCCATTGTATGGTCCACACAGGAGAGAAAGAGTACAAATGCAAAGACTGTGGGAAGTGTTTCAGTTGTAGCTCAGATCTTCATATCTATTAAATGGTCCACACAGGAGAGAAATTTTATAAATGTATGGAATGTGGTAAGTGCCTCATTTAGCCTTTACAATTTCAGGCCCATTGGAGAATCCATACTAGAGAGAAGTGATATGTATGCAATGAGTGTGGTAAGGGGTACATTTACAGTTTAAGTTTTCAAGCCGATCATGGAGTTTACACAGGGGCAAAACCATACAAAAGCAATGAGCGTGGGAAGAGCTTCAGGATAACCATTATTAAGTTCATGTGCTATTCCACACTGGGGAGAAACCCTATAAATGTGAGGTATTTGGAAAGGGCTTTTGTCAGGGTTCATACCTCAAATCTATTAGAAACCCTATAGTGTAGTGAAACCATTTAAGTGTGAGGAATGCAGGCAGGGCTTCAATCAAAGATCACAACTTTAGATTCACCAGCTGATTCATACTTAAGAGAAACCATACAAATGTGAAGAGTGTGGGAAGGGATGCAGCTATAGAGCAGATTTCAAAATTCATTGCAGAATGTACCAGCATTTTGTAATGAAATAAAACAAGGTAGAAAGTGTCAGAGCCCTTGGCAATAACTGCAGCCTATTTCTAAGAACAGTGTAAGAAATGAAGGAAAGGGTTTGATATAAATAGCCGTTTTTTTTGTGTGTGTTTTTTTTTTTTTGTTATTCCTACTTATGTCTACATATCCTGGGTTTTTTGCATGAAAAGTGTTTCCTCTGGTGGGTCATAATTGACAGTTGGAAAATACTAATTTTGAGGTCTTGAAGATGATGCAATGAGAAACCACAATTTTTAGTAATTTTTGACCTGTAATGTATTAATTTCAAGTGTTTGTTTTTACCTTTTCACAGGGCATTGGCCCTTCATACCAGATGTAATCCCCCATTTAGAGAGAAAAGAAAAGCTTTGGATGATAACTACAGCAATCCAGAGCCATGGCTCCTCAGGTGAGAGCCGTGTGATTCTGAGTTCATTCTGTTTTTTGTCCCCTCCACTGTGGATTCTCATCTAAGTCAGTGCCTAGTCTGTGGTCACTGTGGAAAGGTTTGTATCACTCTTACTCTTCCATTTTGCTTTTTCACAATGAGTTCTCAACTCTAAGTGGTTCTTGCAAATGCTTGTCAGATCCTGAGTCCTCTGCTCAAAACCTATAGCTTCTTAACCAGATTCAGAGCAAAATCCAAGTATTTAAAGTGGCTTAAGATATGCCATGTGGCTGCTTCTCCCTTATCTCCTATTCCTTTATAAACATGAATTGTCTTCCTGGTCAGTCTGTTCCATCCAATTTTGCCTCCTTGTTTTGTCAAGCATGCTCCTGTCTCATCACCCTTTACTCTTTCTCTGTCAGAAATGCTGTTTGCCTCAGTCATCCTCTTGACCATTCCCTTACTTCAGGTAGGTCTTTTCTCAAATGTAACCTCATGAAAAAGGCCTCTCATGACCCCCCTGTTTCTAATACTTTTTTCACTCTTATTTCTCTTATGATGTCTTAGTTGGTGTCTAAGCATTGATCACCACTTAACATATTAACATATATTTTTATTTAACTCTATTCCCACTGGAATATAATCTCAGGAAAGAAGCAATTCTGTCTGTCTTCTTTATTGTTATATCCTCATTGTATAGAACAGACTTGGAAGGGGTTAGGTGTGCTATAAGCATTTAAGTGAATGAATGAGTTAATAATGGTTACATGGACTTTTTCCCATTAGTTGTAGAGATCCTTAGGAGGGTAGTAATAAAAAATGTGTGAAGAAGGGATAGTGTAGGGCAGTTTTTTTGTTCCTGATGAATACCTTTTTTTAATTCTTAGTAACTTTTGGATGTATGTAGACATGTATCCATTAAACCACATCTAATGAAAGCTTAGCTTTGCACTTGTAACCAAATTGATGATTATTTTTCACCTGTGGCTTTCCTGTAGCCTTAATAGTGAATCATACTATCCTGATAACTAGTTTTTACAATGAAGATTCTAAAAACCATTTTATACAGAGATACCTTTACTATTTAAAAAGCACATTTGATATTTTTCTATTCTGTTAATACTTGCCACAGTCTTTATGTTTTAAACTCACTTAATCCCACCTTTTAGCTGGAAACAAAGTGGTGTATTCTATATAGGTTAATGTATCTATAGCCATCAATTTGACAGTCTACTTTCACAGACATTTCTACTTACTTACTTGCTTGAAAAAGGAAAAAATTTACACATACAGAAAGGAAGTACAATAATTTCAGAAGTAATCATATTATAAACCCCATTACAACATTTATAACTTATGCTTTTTTTCTTTCCTACCAAATTATTATCATTATTTCTCTCAGGATGATTTTCTCATCTGCAACATCCACTACATTTAGCCTTGTATCTGGTGGTACCTTTCAACTCCCCAGCAAGATTGCCAAACCTGTCCTATTATGGGTTTCTTACTTAAAATAGCTCTTTTACTTTTGTAACATAGTTCAAAGCTCTCACAAATAAGTCAAAGTATGACCTATATACCCATTCAATGTATATTTATTAAACACTGACTGCCAGGCAGTGTTCTGGGAGTTGTGATATAGCAGTGAACAATATAAAATGCTCACCCTCATGAATAGTGCATCCAGATGGGAGGAGACACCAAAAAAACATAGAAGACATAGTATGTCACATGGTAATATGTGTTGTGTGAAAACAAAGTAGGACAAGGTGAATGGTGATTGCAGGAGGTAATAGCAGATAGAGAACTTACTATTTGATATTTAGTGGCAAAACTTCTCACTGACAAGGTGTTCTTTCAAGAGAGATCTGAAATGAAGTAAGTAGTGAACTGTCTGGCTGATTGGTAAAATACAGTGCTGAGGAAAACATAACTCATTCTGTCCAGTGTAGGCTTTGAGAATCTATATTATACCCTATTTATTTTCTCACAAGTTCTTGCTATGTTATAAAAATTAGCTTTTATTTTTCAGTTTACCCCATGGACATAAAGGGAACTTGAATTGCTTTGATGTTTGAGAGTACTCTATCTTACTACTATAAACCTTTCCCCCTCATCATCCTCTTGAAAGATATTTCCCAGCAGGAGGTGAAAGACCACTGTCTCCTTACACTCTGAACTTCATAAATGGGGGATATATTTTCTCCCAAATGTGTTTTTGCACCCAGCTTGGTGCCTCAGAGGCTTCTAACATTGAACTTCCAATAAAATAATCCAAAGCAAAGGTTTTTAACATTACCTGGAGACATCTTCTGATAAATTCTCTGTAAAGATTTTCTACATATTTTCAGCATGGCTCAAGTGTAAGAGTTTTACTAGAAATTTAGAACATTTAGGTCAGATGTGTATGCAGTAGGCAGAATTATGTGGAAGTTACTTGTCAGACAACTGCTGCAACAAAAGAAGAGAATGCTTCTAAAAAGATGCAGCTATGCAGCCTCACTGTAAAGATTTTTTAGAAAGATTTATTCTTTTTTATTATTTTTTTAATTTTTGCTCTGCAGACACAAAATTTGTAACCTATAGCTTTCTAATAAAACTTAGGCGGGGGGTTCCCTGGTGGTGTAGTGGCTAGGCTTCAGCACTCTCAACACTATGGCCTCGGTTCAACTCCCAGTTAGGGAACTACTCCCCGCCCCCAAAGGGAAAAAAATACTTAGCAGGATTTATAAATGGGTCTCATTAATGTGTAGTGAATGGGGGCCTGGTTGGTTGACCACCTCTTGGTTTCTGGAGGTATGTAATCAGAGAACGTGATAGATGATGATAAAAATGGAATTTTGTCCTGGTTCAATAAAGCATGAGGGTATAGGTATAAGTTCATAAGCTTGACATTTCTGTACAAAGCATTCACATGTTTCATCTTTAAATTTTCTTTATCCTTTTAGGAGAGAAGAATCTAAATGATATGGAGATTTTTGAAGAAGTTAGATTAAGGTCTCTATTACATGAAGAGATTTTGTGCTCACAGGATTAGAAACAGGTTACTAAGCAGTTAGCCAAATTTGAAGACTCCATAGTAAATATTAAAGAAACTGCCTCTCTGTTGGAGAAACAAGGTTCTGCTCCCTGTTAATTTGAGGAATTTGTTAAAGGTTTTAATCAGAGTTTACATCTTCAGGTTCACCACAGACTCTGTACTGGAGAAAAATCTTAGAAAGGGGAGGGGTGTGAGAAAGTTTTCATTTAGGACTTTTGTCTTCAAATTATCCAGATTACCTATAAAGGAGTAGAGTTTTATAAATGTAAAAATGTGCAGCTGAGCAAGATGGCGACCATGAGGAAGTCCCTAAAACCTTTCCCGGAAAATACAATTAAATGGCTGGCCAGGATCCAACAAGGGAAACGCTGAGTGGCACAGTGACAACTGAGAAATTCACACACTGCAAGAAAACACCTGAAGGTTAGAGAAAGGGAGGGGGTGGGTGGGAGAGAAGGGAGGGAGTAGAGATGGATTGCAGACTGACCTGATCATGGCTAACTGAAGGAACTAGAAAGAAATCAGGGAGCAGGATGATACAGGGGATGGGGGAGGCCAAGTGGAGACAAGAGTGGAGGCCAGAGTGGCAGGAACCCTGTGAGACTGTGAGGTAGCTGAACTTAAAAACATCATGTTAGAGACAAAGTCTGGGAGCCGAGCTATTGAGTTCTGGGTAGCAGAGAAGCCAAACAAGGCGGGAATAGGGTCCCCAGATACAGCACTGTAGCTGTACCTCACGTGCTTGCAAACATGGCCAGGAGTGGTTGCCATGGAAATGAACAGCTGAAACACTGCCCTGGGTAGAATGCAGGACAAGGGAGAAAGACAGAGTGGGCATTTGCCCTGACCAATGTGAATGACTTCAGCTTGCATTCCATCAGCCTCCACTGTCTCCCCCAGCTTCCCTAATAAGCCACAGGAAGTGGAATGGCCTAAGATTGCATTCCATCAGCCTCCCCTTTCTCCTGCAGCTTCCTTAATGAACCACAAAAAACAGAGAGAGACCACTGACCACTGTGCCCCACTTCCAAAAGCTGGTGGAGACTGGAGATATGGCTCAAACACCTCCCCTCTCTCCCAAAATTTGCCTCACTTAGTGTCTGCTTTACAGCAAGATACCACAAAAATATTAATTGTAGAAAGAAAGGGATCTCCTGGGCTCTGCTAGAAATAAAGCCCTCATGCCAAAGGAGAAGAACACAATAGACAAATGAGTACCTTAGGATTTAAAGCTGCTCAGAAAGAAGATGAAAAATCTCTAGAAAAGAATCTTATAGATCTATTAATTTATGAACTAAGTAATAGAGAATACAAGGCTGCAGTTCTAAAGTCTCTCAGATAAATGAAAACCTACTGGCAGAATACCATAACTGAGATGAATGATCTCAGAAAAGAAATCTGTGAACAAAAGGAACATTTGAACAAAGATATCCAAATTATAAGGAAGAACAAGATGGAAATTCAAGAGATAAATAATACAATAAAAGAAGTGAGAAATGAAATAACTGCCATAGGAAACAGGGCCAACCAGATGGAGGAAAGAATTAGTGATATTGAAAACTGGAACATGGAAATGTCTCAGAACAAAGAAGATAGGGAATACAGAATCAAAAGGATTGAAAGAACTCTGCAAGAAATGTCAGACTCCATGAGAAAAAAACAATATCAGGATAATAATATTGGAAGAAAGAGCAAAGAACTCTACAGAGAGCATACTCAAACAAATAGTACATGAGAATTTTCCAAACGTGTTTCCAAACGTGACCTGGAACCCCAAATTCAAAAGAAAATAGTTCCCTTAGATACCTGGACCCTAGCAAATCTTCTCCAAGTCATATTGTACTCAAGATATTAAAAAGCAAGGACAAAGAGAAAATTCTCAAGGCAGCCAGGAGGAAAAATATAATCTTTAGAGAAAAACCCATCAGATTGGCATCAGACTTACCAGCAGAAACTCTACAAATCAGGAGGGAGTGGAATCAAATATTTAAAATATTAAAAGAGAGAAACTCCCAGCCAAGAATAAACTATCCAGCAAAATTTTCCTTCAAGTATGAAGGAGGAATAAAGACCTTCTCAGACACACAGAACCTGAGGGAATTTGCCAGCATGAGGCTGACACATCAAGAAGTATTTAAGAAGCCTCTTTGACTGGAAAGAAAATATCAGAATAAATGGAATAGAGTTGCGACAACAAGGAACAAAAATTGTTAAAACAAGTAATACGAAATCCTTATATGTCAATCATCACTCTAAATGTTAATGGACTGAACTCACCTATAAAAAGACACAGAGTAGAAGACTGGATTATAAACCAAAATCCATCCATATGCTGTCTCCAAGAGACACACCTCAGCCATAAGGACAAACACAGACTCAGAGTGAAAGGATGGAAAACAGTACTCCAAGCAAATGGTATCCAGAGAAAAGCAGGAGTTGCCATCTTGATACCTGATGAAACAAACTTCAGGTTAAATAATAACAAGAAACAAAGATGGACATTACATAATAATAAAAGGGACAAAACAACAAGACTTGACACTAATTAATATATATGCTCCCAACCAGGAAGCACCAAAACATACAAAGCAACTACTAACATCTACAAGGAGAAGCTAACAAAAGCACAGTCATTGTGGAAGACCTAAGCACCCCCTTAGCAGCCATGGACAGATCATCCAAACAGAAAATAAATAAGGACATATCAGCTCTAAATGACACATTACAGCAATGGGACATAACTGATATTTACAGGACTCTTCATCCAACAAAAAGATACTACAACTTCTTTTCTAGTGCACATGGAACATTCTCAAGGATAGACTGCATGCTGGGGCATAAAAGTAGCCTCAGCAAATTTAAGAAGACTGAAATCATACCAAGTGTATTCTCAGGCCACAAAGCTTTGAAATTGGAGATCAATTGCAAAAAGAAAGCAGGAAAAAAATCACATATACATGGAGATAAAACAACATCTTATTAAAAAAATGACGATCAAAAAATAACAAGAGATTCAAAATACATAGACACTAATGACAATGAAAATACAACATATCAAAATTATGGGACCACAGCGAAAGTAGTAATAAGAGGGAAATTTATATCATTACAGGCCTATTTTAAGAAACAAACATTCTAACATTTCGTCTTAAAGACCTAGAAAGAGAAGAACAGAAAAAACCAAAGTCAGCAGAAGGAAAGGATTAATAAAAATTAAAGCAGAACTAAATGAAATTGAGAACAGAAAGACAATAGAGAATATTTATGCAACTAAGAGCTGGTTCTTTGAGAAAGTCAACAAAATTGACAACACCCTGGCTAGACTATCCAAAAAATGAAAGGAAAGGACCCAATATCCAAAATTATAAATGAAAGGGGAGAAATTACCACTGCTACCACAGAAACACAAAGGAGTATAAGAAAATATTATGAGGGGCTTTATGCCACTAAATTTATTTATTTATTTATTTATTTATTTATTTATTTATTTATTTTTTTGCTTTTTGGTATGTGGGTAGCTCCCCGACTGGGGAGTGCCAGCGCCAAAGCCCCAAGCCACTACACCACTAGGGAACTCCCATGCCACTAAATTTAACAACCTAGAAGAAATGGACAATTTCCTAGAAACTTTTAGCCACCTAGACTGAATCAAGAAGAACTGGATAATTTAAATAGACCAATCAATAGTAAAGAAATTGAAATGAGTATGCACAACCTCCCTAGAGGCAAAAGCCCTAGAACAGATGGTCTCACTAATGAATTTTACCAAGCATTCAAAGAAGAATTAATGCCTACTCTCCTCAGACTCTTCCAAAAAAAAAAAAAATGGAAAATGAGGCAATACTTCCTACTCATTCTATGAGACCAACATTACCCTAATACCAAAGCCTGGTAAAGACAACACAAAAGAAAACTATAGACCACTATCTTTGATGAACACTGATGCAAAAATTTTAATCAAGAGATTAGCAAATAGAACACAACAATGTATCAAAAAGATTATACACCATGATCAAGTGGGATTCATGTCGGGAGCACAAGGATGGTTCCACATACAAAAATCAATCAATGTGATACACCACATAAACAAAATAAAATAAAGACCATATAATCATATCAATTGATGCAGAAAAAGCATTCGACAAGATACAACATCCATTTATGATTAAAACACTGAATAAAATGGGTATAGAAGAAAATTATCTCAACAAAATAAAGGCCATATATGACAAATCCTCAGCTATTATCATACTGAATGGGGAAACGCTGAAGCCCATTCCCCTAAAATAAAGAACAAGAAAGGGATGACCCCTGTCACCACTGCTATTTAATATAGTACTGGAAGTTCTTGCCAGAGCAACCAGGCAAGAGAAAGGAATAAAAGGTATCCAAATTGGGAGAGAAGAGGTCAAATTGCGACTATTTGCAAATGACATGATCCTTTATATAGAAAATTCCAAAGATTCCACCAGGAAGCTATTAGAAACAATAAACAAATACAGTGAAGTCACAGGATACAAAATCAACAGCATTCCTATATACAAACAACAAATTCTTCAGAAAAAGAAATGAGAGCATCAATAACTTTTGCTATTGCAAGAAAAAGAATGAAATACTTGGGAATTAACAAAGAATGTGACGGATTTATACACAGAAAACTATAAGACACTTTTGAAAGAAATTGAAGATGACACAAAGAAATGAAAAGATAATTCCATGTTCTTGGATAGGAAGAGTTAATATTGTTAAAATGGCCATATTACCAAAGCAATTTACAGATTCAGTTCAATTCCCATCAAAATTCCACAATCATACTTTCACAAAATAGATTAAAAAGTTATCTGATTTGTATGGAACCACAAAAGACCTCAAGTTGCCAAAGAAATACTACATAAAAAGAATAAGGCTGGTGGTATCATGCTCCCCAATTTCAACTTATACTACAAAGCATCAATAATCAAAACAGCTTTGAATTGGCAGAAAACCAGACACACAGACCAATGGAACAGAATTGAAAACCCAGAAATAAATTCGCAAATACATGGACAAATAATTTTTGATAAAGGAGCAAAAAATATGCAATGGAAAAAAGATAGCCTCTTCAGTAGGTGGTGCTGGGAAAACTAGAAAAACATATGCAAAAGAATGAATCTCAGCTGTGAACTCTTATCATATATTAAATTTATCAAAATGGATTAAAGAACCCTTTAAGACCTGAAACAATAAACTGTATAGAAGAAAACATTAGCACTAAATTTACAGACCTAGGGCTCAAAGAAGACTTCATGAAACTGACCTCAAAGGCAAAGGAAGTAAAAGCAAAAATAATGAATGGGATTATATCAAACTAAAAAGCTTCTGCACAGCAAGAGTAACCATGAACAAAGCAAAGAGACAGCCAACTGAATGGGAGAAAATATTTGCAAATAATGCATCTGATAAGGGCCTAATATCTAAAATATATAAAGAACAAATATGACTCAACAGCAACAAGACACAAAAAAACAAACAACCAAATTAAAAAGTGCGGAGGACCCGAACAGTCACTTCTCCCATGAAAAAATACAAATGGCCAACAGACATATGAAAAAATGCTCAACCCCATTAGCTATCAGGAAAATCCAAATCAAAGCCACAATTGAGATACCACCTCGCATCTGTTAGAATGGCTATTATCAACAAGAGAAGGAATAACAAGTTCTGGAGAAGCCTGTGGAGAAGAAAAAACTCTCACCCATTGCTCGTGGGAATGCAAGTTGGTAAAACTGCTATGGAAGACAGTATGGAGGTTCCTCAGAAAATTGGGAATGGAGTTGCCATATGACCCAGCAATCCCCCTTCTGGGTATCTACCCAGAAAACTTGAAAGCTTTAGTCCACAAAGACTTAGGTACCCCAGTGTTCACTGTAGTGCTGTACACAGTGGGCAAACAACCAAAGTGCCTTTGATAGATGACTGGATAAAGAAGCTGTGGTACAAATACAAAATGAAATATTACTCAGCTATAAGAAAAGATAAAATACTGCTATTGTGACAAAATGGATGAACCTTGAGATCATGCTTAGCGAAATAAGGCATACAGAAAAAAAAAACAAGAATCATTTGATTTCATTCATATGGGGAATATAAAACTGAAAACAACAAAGAAAAAACAAACAAAAACTCATAGACACAATCAATAATTTAATGAGTATCTGCGGGCAAGGAGGGAGAGGTGGGAGAAGAGGGACTGTGGAAGATGATGGAGGGGGAGCCAAATATAGGGTGATGGAAAGAGAACTCACACTGGGTGGTAAACATATAATGCAACAAATAGACTATGCACTGTAGAATGGTACACCTGGAACCTATATAATCTTGCTAACAAATGTCAGCCCAATAAGTCTAACAAAAATAAATAAATGTAAAAATGTGGAAACACCTTCCATCAGGTTTTAAGTCTTCAAGCCTATCAGAGATTCCACAGAAGAGAGAAATTGTACAAGTGATATGTCATGTAAGAGTTTCCATGAGAGCTCATACCTTAGTCATCATCAGAGAGTTCCCATGGAGGAGAGAATCCACACAAATTTGAGGTGTGTGGAAAGAATGTTGGAAAAAGCTCTCATTGTCATGCTCCTCTGATAATACACATTAGTGAAATCCTATAAATGTGAGAGGTGTGATCTGGGCTTTAGTCAGAGCTCATGTGTTCAAGTTCATCAGAGAGTTCACATGGGAAAGGAATTCTGTAAATGTGAAGAGTGTGAAAAGGGCTTCAGTTGGTATTCATGACTACAGGCTCATCAGCGGATTCATGCTGGAGAGAAACCAGACGAATGTGATGTACGTGGCAAGAGCTTTAGTTATAGCTCACCCTTAACATTCTTTATAGAATTGTCACAGGAGAGAAAGCTTACAATTGTGAGGAGTGTGAGAAAGGCCAGAATGTGAGTTCACACCTTCAAGCCACACTGAAGAGAATCTATACAAATATGAGGACTATGGGAAGGGCTTCTGTTGGGCTTCATATCTTCTAGATGATCATAGAAGCCATACAGGTCAGAATCCATATTAGTGGAATGCATTTGGGAAGGGCTTCATTTGTAGCTTAGATTTTAACATTTATTTTACAGTCTATACAGGCGAGAAACCTTATAAATGTGAGGAGTGTGGGAAGGGCTTCAGTCAGACCTTAAATATTCTGGCCCATCAAAGAGGCTACATTGGAAAAAGTCATTCAAATATACATGTGGAAAGGGTTTCAGTCAGAGTTCAGATCTGAACATTCATTAAAGAATCCACACTGGAGGGAAACCCTATACATGTGAGAAGTGTGGTAAGGCCTTCACTATTTCTCAAGTCCTCAAGTGGATCAAAGAATCCACATGGTAGAGAAACCATATCAGTGTGCAGATGTGGGAAGGGCTTCAGTGTGGGTTCACAGTTTCAAGTCCATCAGAGGTGCCACACTGGAGAGAAATCACACCAATGTGTGGAATTTGCGAAAGGTCAAGCCTCAAATTTCCTGGCTAATAGTGGAGTCCATACTGGAGAAAAACCATACTGATGTGATGTTTGTGGTAAGTACTTCAGACAGAGATCATGCCTTCAAGTCCACTAGAGTCCACACTAGAGAGAAACCATATAAACGTGACGAGTGTGGTAAGGTCTTTAGTTAGAGCTCATTTCTTCAAGCCCATCAGAAAGTTTACACTAGAGAAAAACCATACAAATGTTAGGAATGTGAGAAAAGTTTCAGTCAGAGCTCAAGTCATATAATTCATTAATGAGTTCATGCTGATGATGATTATGTTAAGGACTTTCCTCATCTGAGATTTCATACAGCAAAGAAACTCTATAAAATTTTATTTTAATACTTCAAAGGAGTGTTGAAATAGTCCAATCATCAGACCTGTCATAGAAGATAAAACATTTGTTTTATGAAAGTCAGCATTTCAGCCAGAGCATGACATGTCACAATGTTTGTGTGACCACACATCAGAGAAGACTTTTGAGAGTTCAGATATAAAGACTTTATGCAGGTTGTTGACATTAAGCAGGTAGTACACAAAAGAATGAATCTCACCTGGAATTAGTGGAAAGTACTAGGGGAGAAATGCTAGAATTTATTCCAGGAGTATATTAAGTGTGAAGAGGGTAGTGACTGTCGACTGCCACATCTACTCTGTCATTCAGTACCTAACACATTGTAGATGTTCAGTAGTTGTTAAATGAGCTAAAGAGGGAATAATCATGTTTCAAATTTTTATTCAGTTCATCTCCAGATATAAGATTGTACTTAGAAGAATTCTTCAAGTTTACAGGATTTAAATTAGGCACATGTGTTCATTTTCCCAACATGCCTGTGCTCTGAACTAGATTTTATTGAACTGAAGGTCGTAACCCTTAATGGGTCCAGAAACCAGTGTATTGTGACCAACAATGTCATATGCGAACAATTGAGGTATAATTTGCATGCAGTAACATGTATAAATCTCCAAGTTTAAAACTTCATGAATTTTGGCTAGGTGTACACTTGTGTAATCATCACCAAGATAAATATATACAATATGGACATTTTTGGTGCATACTTCCAGTCAATGTCACCTCCAGTGGAAACAAATATTCTGATTTTTCTCCGATAGAATTAGTTAGGTTTTTACTTGAGCTTCATATGTGTTTAGTATGTACTCTTTTGTCTCTGGATTCTTTTGACCAAATATATGATCATCTCAATAGATTGAAAGTATTTGACAAAATTTAACATCCCTTCATGATAAAAAGTTGTCAGTGTAAGATAAAAATCTTACAAGAGGCTCTTGAGCCATTTTCCTGCTCGAGCCCGCTCCTATCTCTTTAGAGTGTACTTTCTCTTCAATAAACTCTCTTTGTTTCACCTTTAAAAAAAAATCTTACAAGATAACACTCTTCTTTTTAAATTCAGGAATAATTTCTATACAGTAAAATAAACTGATGTACCATTTTGTGTTTTGGCAAATGCTTACTGTCATATTATCACCACCAAAGTCAAGACATTTAACAGATACATCAACCTCCACTCCAGCCCTGAAATTTTTTTGTAACTTTGTGGTCAACCCCTCTCCTCATCGCATCCCCCATACACTTAGCAACCACCAGATTCTTTTCTGTCTGTATTGTTTACATTTTCCAGAATGCCATAAATGGAATCAGACAGTATGTAACCTTGGGAGTCTGGTTTCTTTCACTTAATACTTCTAAGATTCTATCGCATGAATTTTATGTTACTTTCATTTCCATTCAATTTAAATTGTTTTCTAATGTTCCTGGTGACTTCTCCTTTGACCTTTGGCTTATTTAGTATTCTGTTTTAAAATTTCCATATATTGGTGGGATTAGCCAGATTCTCTAATTTATATTTCAATTTTATTGTGATTTCAGCTCATATTTTATATGATTTCAGTTCTATTTAATGTGTTAAAATTTGTCTTATGGCCCAGAACCTGGTCTCTCTTGGTGAATATTCTATGAGTACTTTGAAAGAATATATATCTTGCTGTTGTTGGGTACTCTATCAGCTCAATTAGGTCATTTACTGGTAATAGTGTAAAGGTCTTCTATAGCCTTACTAATTTTTAATCTAGTTGTTCTATCAATTGGTGACAGAGGAGATTTTAAGTTACCAGATGTAATTGTGGATTTGTCTATTTCTCTTGAATTCTGTGAGTTTTCCTTTGAGTACTCTGGAACTCTGTTGTTATGTGATAAATATTTCAGATTCTTGATGAAATAACCTTTTAATCTTTATAATTATATAATGTTCCTCGTACTATTCCTTGTGTTGAAGTCTACATTGTCTCATACTGTATATTAATATAGTTATTGCTATTAAGATTAGTTTTGCATGGCATATCATTTTCCATCTTTAAAATTTTTAAATGATCTTGTTCTTAATAATTAGTGCATTTCTTGAGGACAACCAAGAGATTTGATTTTCTTTTATCCACTTAACTATACATCTTTATTTGGTATATTTTAACCATTTACATTTAATGTAATTATTGATATGTTAGACTTAATTCTTTCATTTTATTATTTGTATTCTGTTTATCTCCTCTAATTTTGTTCCTGTCTTCCCTTCCTGTTTGCTTTAAAATTTTTAATTGTTACAATTTTATTTGGGAAAATAATTTTGAATGACTTTTAAAAGTTGATTACATTGTTATTATTTTGTAGTTACATAAATTGCTGATTTTCATGTTATTTAATACATTACATTATATATATCTCACATTAAAATTATTCCACAAAAAATTGTCACCAAATACAATTATAAAGTTAAATATTACTTTAAAATTTTTATTTTATATTATTATAATAACACTTCGTTGTCTTTTTGTTTGTTTGTTTGTTTGTTTGTTTTTTGTTGTTCCCTGAGTAGGGATCAAACCCAGGCCTTGACAGTGAGAGCACAGAAGTCTAGCCACTACACCACCAGGGAACCTCTATAACAACACTTAACATTAGATATTTTTTCTTAATAAAATATACAATATATCATTATTGAGTATAGGTATAATGCTGTATAGAAGATCTCAGGAACTCATCTATCTTGCTTTACTTCATTCCCATAGATTAGTAAATTCCCCTTTCCCCCTCTCCCATCCCCTACCAACCATCGTTCTACTTTGTATTTCTATGAATTTGATTACTTTCGATACCTCATATAAGTGGATTCATATTATATTTACTTTTTGTGACTGTCTTATTTCACTTAGCATAATGTCCTCGAGGCTCATTCATGTTGTAGCATATTATGAGATTGTCTTCTTTTTAAAAGCTGAATAATATTCCATTGTATGTATATGCTGTATTTTATCAATCAGTCTGTCTGTGAATATTTGAGTTGCTTCCACCTCTTGGCTAGTGTAAATAGTGCTGCTGTGAACATGGATGCTCAAATATCTCCTTGACACCTTACTTACCAGTATTTTGTCTATATATGCAGAAGAGGGATTGCTAGATCATATAGTTTTAATTTAATTTTTTGAAAAATCTCCATATTATTTTACATAGTAGTTGCACCATTTTGCATCCAACCAACAATGTGCAGGTGTTCCAATTTCTCCATATCCTTGACTACATTGTGTGTATATGTTTTATAATAGTCAATTGGACAAGTATGAAGTGATATTTTGTGGTTTTGGTTTGCATTTCCGTGATAATTAGTGACATTGAGCATTTTTCATATAACTGTTAGCCATTGTGTGTCTTTTTTTGTAGAAATTTTATAACATTTAAGCCTTTGGCCCATTTTGAAAATTGGATTATTAGATTTTTTAAATTATTGAATTTTAAGAATATCTTATATATTTTGGAGATTAACTCTATCAGATGTGATTTGCAAATGTTTTCTCCCATTCTGTAGGTTGCCTTTCCCTCTGTTGATTGCTTCCTTTGCTATACAGAAGTATTTTAGTTTGATACAGTCTCATTTGTTTATTATTGTTTCGTGGCATTTTGGTATCTTACCCATGAAATCTTTGCCAAGACCAACATCAAAGAGATTTTTCTCAAATTTTTCTTGTAAGAATGTTACAATTTCAAGACTTAGATTTAAATCTTAATCCATTTTAAGTTGATTTTTGTGCATGGTGTAAGATAAGGGTCCAGTTTTATGTAAATATCATTTTCTCAGTAGTGTATCTTGAAGAGACTTTGTTTTTCAAAAATGTTTTCTTGGTGCCCTCATTAAAGATTAGTTGATCACATATGCATGTGTTTATTTCTGGGCTTTCTATTCTATTCCATTGATCTATGTATCTGTTTTTATGCCAGTACCATACCATTTTGATTACCACTGCTTTGTAACATCATTTGAAATAAGAAAGTGTGAGGCCTCCAGCTTTCCACTTATTTCTCAAGATTGCTTTGCATATTTGGGTTTTTTTCTTTTTGGTTTCATATGAATTTTATAAATTGTTTTTTTCTATTTATTTAAAAATGGTATTAGAATTTCAATATGAATTATTTTTAATCTGTAAGTGACTGAGTAGTAGGTACACTTTAACAATGTTAATTCTGATTTGTGAACAGGGGATATCATTCCATTTATTTGTGTCTTCTATTTATTTTATCAACATTTTATAGTTTTTAATGTACAGGTCTTTCACCTCCTTGTTTAAACTTATTCCTAAATATTATTTTACTCTGATGCTATTTTAAATGGGATTGTTTTCTAAATATCTCTTTCCAATGGTTTGTTGCTAATGTATAGAAATGCAACTGAATGTTGTATTTTGATTTTGTATCCTAACTAGTTAATTTATTTATTAGTTCTAACTATTTTGGTAAAGCCATTATGGTTTTCTCTATTTAAGATCATGTCATCTGCACACAGAGACAAATTTACTTCTTCCTTTCTGATTTGGATTTCTTTTATTTCTTTTTCTTGACTAATTGCCATGATTAGGTCTTCCAGTATAGTTGAATAGAAGTGGTGAGAGTGAGCATCCTTGTCTTATTCTTGATTTTAGAGAAAATACTTAAGAGCTTTTTCACTGTTAAGTATGATATTAGCTGTGGGATTGCCATTATATGGTTTTTGTGATTATGATCTACATTCCTTTTATAGTTAATTTGCTTTAATTTTTTGTCATAAAAGAATGTTGGATTTTGTCAAATGCTTTCTCATATGATTTTTTAATTTCATTGTGTTAATGTGGCCTATCACATTTTTTGAGGTACACATGTTCAACCATCGTCATACCACATGGAAAAATTCCACTTGATCATAGTGTATGGTAATTTTAATGTGCTTTGTATTTGGTTTGCTAGATTTTTGTTGAGGATTTTTGCATATGTATTCATCAGAGATATTGGCCTATATTTATCTTTTCTTGTAGTGTCCCTGCCTGTCTCTGGTATAAGCCTTATTAAATGAGTTTGAAAATGTCCTCTTCAATTTTTGGGAAGAGACTGAGAAGGAGTAGATTAATTCTTGTTTAAATGGTTGGTAGAATTCATCAATAAAGCCATCTGATCTTGGGCTTTCTTTCCTTGGGATATTTTTGATTATTGATTCCATCTGCTTGTTATCACTTGGTTTAGATTTTCTATTTCTTCTATTTCTTCATGATTCTATTGGTTGCATTGGTCAGAACTTAATTATATCACCCCAATTTCTTGTAAATGAAGCCAAAGATTAAAGATGTTAGTGAGATGGCCATGTGTTGATTTGGCTAACCTTTGGTGATTCTTTTGCTAAAGGAAAATTGGGAAAATAGTGTTATTGGTCATTAAAGCAACAGAGGATTTTAGTCTTTCACACAATCACCTAAACCTTATAAAAACTACAATGCTCAGGAATCAACCTTTCAAACAGTATATAAAAAGCCAGTTGGAGTACCATGAAAAGCTTTGGCTGATGGTGACAAAACTTGAAAGAGGTAAGATTCAAAGCCATTTGAGGACCCTGCAGTTATACCACCTCATAGGTAAAATCGCAGTTATTTAGTGAATGTCTTGTTCATTTTGAATTACTGATGGGAGAGCCCTTCATAGATTCTACCCACATTTAATTCTTAGTATTCACTCATGCTTCTCAGAAGGAGACTGATACATTTCAGAGACCATCAATATGTTTGGAAAATATATCAGGAAATACAGCATATTGATTATTGTAGACAAGTATTATGTAGAAGTAGAAAGCATGAACTCCTCAGACAGAATTTTTAAAAATCCTAGCCCTTACTAGCCTTGCAACACTATAGAAAAGCTTTACTTCTCTATGACTAATTATTTATCAAGTGTACATATGAATAAAATTTACCTTTGATTTCCCCAGGGTTAAATAAAGTATGTATAAGTACTTAGAATAATGTTGGCCAATTAGCAAGTGCTTTTTAGTGACAATTTTTTGCCAGTATTTAACTTTTTCTTAGCCTCCTTAAAGAGCCTTTTTAGACTTTCTTTTATCCTAATCTCCTACCCTTTGAAATGTTAATAGCATAGATGAACTGTATATCTGCTTATGTATTGGACCTATGTTTGTGCTTTATGTTCAAAAAGTGGTTTTTTTCATTTCATTCAATAATATACAAGCCCAGCCTAGTGGGCAATATCATTCTAATTGAGAATACTTCATATACACCTAGGTTTCCCTATTTTGGCACTGGTGGCCATCTGGGGCCCAATATTTCAACCATAGTTGAGGAACTCTAATTACTGGCCTCTAATCATTTCCTCACATGTTTCTCAACAGGAAACTGAAAGAGTTAACAGCTCATCAGTAAGTTTCTACCATCTATTATCAAATGGAGCAATCCAGATTGTTGGTAGTAGAGCAATATTATAAAGCAGCTAGTACTATTTTCTCACCATTCTTGTATAAATATAGATAGAAATGTATTATTTCAATTTATCACTTCCCACATTGACAAGATGTAACAAATAATGCCAAAGAATACCACTTGAAAACATTTTAAATTATCACAATCTGTTAAATGTTAAATTATTGAATAAGATTCATTTACAGTTTCACTTTGATAATTTACAAAGTCGTTACGAGTAATCATTTATCCCAAGAATTATACTTTGCTCGGCATAGGAAAGCATGAAAACAAGTAATAGACTAATATTCTTTAACATTTATGTGTATAATCAGGTGTAATTTGATTGGAAAATATTTATTTGGTATTAATACTGTTAATAAATATTTATCTTGTAATTATTTCCCCGGCATTGGGCTGTGTTCAACATGCAGTTAATCTTCATTCCTCTCATGTAACACTGTTTATCTCCATATTTTCATATTAAAAGTGAGTCTGCAAAAGTTTGAGTTGCCAGAGGCCAGAAAGTTATATGACGCAAAGATGGACGTGAACATCTTTGTTTGGGGTTTGCCCAACTGCCTTAGATTCTGCAGTATCCACCTCCAGGTTGCCCTTAGTCCAATATCTGCAGGGTTTAAAATGCACAGAGTACATTTCTTTGATCATCCCCCTTAGCGTTCTGACTATTAGAACCATATTAATGTCTTATATGTTTAAAAAAAAAGAAAAAGAAAAAGAAACTAAACTAGAAAACTCTAAAGCAAAAGCAAATGAACTAAACTATATTTCAATGAATAAAATAATCACACTGAAGAGGGGAGAAGCAAACTGAAGAATCTGAATATCAAAATAATGTTTTAATGTAAATGAAGAAAGATGTGAAGGAAGGAAGAAATGATGGAATGAAAATGAGAAGAAAGAATAGAATATAAATGCTTACTTACAGTAGAAAGTTCATCCACAAATGTAAAATGGTAGAATTAGAAATCAACACCTGGCAGTCATCATGATAAATACCAGTTCAGGCAAGTATAATCAAGGAATGCTAAAAGTACTAGGTGAGAGTTTAAGGAGGAACAGAATATTATACACTCCCAATATCTCTCTATAAATTATTAATTACAAAATAATGTATAGTAAGTTTACTGTGGAAAACTTTGATGATCATTATATTAGCTAAGAGATCAAATTTAACATTACAAACAACAGGACAAACCAACACTTCTGGCCTCCCGATATGATTACTGAGAAGGACATATAATTTCTGTATTGTTCCTGTCAAAAATATACAACCTTGAATGTAATCAGGGAGAAACAACAGATAAACTTGAATTGAGAGACAGCCTTCTGCTTTACAAATATCCAATTACCAGCAGCAGAATTGAACAAAACTTGCAACTATTTTGCTTTAAGATGACATTGCTCAGAGGCCATTCTCCTATTAGGATTTTTCAGCTAAAGCAATAGGGGTCCTCAATTGCCCTATTTCTGGAGACCAGAATTCCTCTTTACAAAAACATTTTCTCTAAGACCCCCCAGCCCAGTGACTTTTGTGATTATTTAATAACTTAAAAGGTTAAGTGATCAGTCCATCAAATCTTCCTTCCCACTATCCTTTAGTCTGGGTCATAGGTGCATCATTGTTATGTGATTCTTATACACTCCTGTGACTCCCTGCCTTTCCTGTTAAATTCAGTTTATTTCTTGGAAGAACAGGACAAATCAAATACCCTACAAGCACTCCTGATGCTTCATTCTAGTCACAGTCCTTTTACTATGGCATTCACTACCTTGTAGCATGAAGGATTTGCTGAGCCTGTTTTTGTATTTTACAAAATGGAATCATACAATATTTATTATTTTTGTGTCAATCTTATTTCTTGAGCATTATGTTTATGAAATAAAATTTGGAGACTAGATGAACTTTATTTACTCTCATCGGTGAGTATTTTTACACTGTGTAAATTTACCAATAATCCATTCTGTTATAGCTGATCATTGGGTCGTTTCCACTTTGAGCTCTTAAAAATAGTGCTGGTATGAACTTACTGGAAAATTTATTTAGCTGAATGTATGGGTACATCAAAGGCTTATGGGTTATCAATCCATTTAGTGTTACTAGATACTTAAACTTTCAAAGGGTTGTACCAATTTACACTCTTAGGAAGTATGAAGTCTTGACATTTTACAATTATTTTTGTTAACTATACCTTTTCTGGTTAGCATGTAGTGATCTATTAATTCTATTTGCATTTTCATCATGAATAATTGTGGTTACTTTACATATGATTCTTGATTGTTTCCTTTTATCCTACCAAATCTTTGGTACCATTATGTTACTAAGAGTTTTAACACATTCATTTCCGGGCATTTGAGGCCTAGTCTGAAGCTGAGACTGGGGGTGATTTCATGGCATTTGGCAAAGTTACAATGGGTGCAAAAAAACCTTTTATAACTCTTTTATGAACTGATGTTTTTCAAAATAAACTTTTAAGGAAAGTGGAGATTACTTTGCTATTTAATAATTTATACTTTTCAGCTTGCAATGAGCAATGTTTCTCAACATATATATAAATCATCCCAAGTGAACGTACCTTATTTGCACATCCTTGCCAATCCTAAACCTCTCTCTCTCGCTCTCATTCTTCACATTACCAGCTTTCATTTCATACAATTAGGTTGCACTAAACAGTAATCTCATGACTCACTGTTTATTTTCTAACAATACTGTAATAATTGAAGACTTTTAGACTTCGGGAAGTGACGTTAATCGAAAATAATGCCGCTCGCGAATCCAGGAAAGGGTAACATCGTGACGTGTAAATAGTCACGTCAACCGACGTAAAGTTGACAGTGTGAACTGTGTCCCCACGGGTGCTGTAATTGTGTCCCAAATCACCGACAAGTCTCAAGCACTTCCCCTGAAAGGGTAATTTTGGCTTTCTGGGAAATGTAGTCTACAGGTCCCGAAGAGCCGAAGAGCCTCAGATCTTTCCTCACAGGCTTCGAGGCAGGGAATTCTGGGAAATGTATTCCATTGTTCCACTTCCGCTCTCGGTGCTGAGGTTGCTGCAGTCTTTCCCCTCGGTGTAGTGAATTGGTTCGGCTTCTTTTGCCATCTTTCCGAACTTTCCTGAGTTCTGGTACGATCGGGCCATTGAATTAGGAGAAAGAGGTAGCGTGAGAGAGCGGTGGTTTTAGTTTAAGGCGGCGGGCGGCATTCCCCTGGGCGGAGCCTCTTTGCATTTGGGGCGGTTGGAAGTACGTCGCCTGGTCGGAGGATCTCCAGTGCTTTCCGCCTCCCTAAGCCGCGCACCATCTTCCCGCTCTGTCTTTCCCCGCAGCAGAATATTTCGCAGATGAGTTAAATTTCCCCCTTTTCTGTAAAATTCGGAATACGTTACTACCTTTCTACTACAGTGGTTTGAGAATTAAACGAGGAAGTACAAAAAAATGTTAAGACAGTTTCTAGCACTTGTGAATGGTGGCTTCAGTTTTGGGTGTGTGCTCAGTTTCCTGAAAGCGGTGAATTGGATGGGTTAGCTCCAAGTGAAGTGTCCTTGGCACTTTTGTTTGATCTCTGTAAGAAGGTAGATTTACTCCTAAAAACATTTCAGGCTGGAAAGGTGGAGTGGGTAAGAAGGGAAGAATATCAGATTTCTCAGGACACATGTAAAAAGGAGTCAGTCGGCCCTGAAGGAGTCGGTTATGCGAAGTCCCATTTCACCAGTGAAAACTTAATGACAGTTTTAACTCTCCCAGAAATGGAATTTTACACGAGTCACTCAGGAATTGCTAGATCAGCACTAGTTAGGAAATCTACCTAATAGACTCCTACCATCCCTTCAAGGAAAATGACCAGGCAATATCCGAGCTGTTTTTATCCTAGAATAACTTCCTTCTTCCAGCTCCCTTCTGCTTCTAAAAGTCTTTTGTTCAATGAATGTATTTTGTTAGAACTCACATTTACAAGAGCAATTTCACTTTACAGAATATCATGGTTTTTACTATAGCTACAAAAATAAGAAACCCTGATCATATTTAAGGTTTTTTCCAGTTCTCAGTTGTTCAGTGAGTTGGAATTAATATTCTCTCTCTTGTACAGATGACAAAATTGAGGAAAAGAGGTGTTAGTGATTTGCCCAGGGTGACCTGTAAAAAAAAACAACAACAACAAAAAACACCTCTTTTCAGCTAAGTGAGAAGCTGCGGTAGGATTTGAACTCAGATACCATTTCCCCAGAGATGATGCTTGCTTGGTACATTATATTGTCTCAGTTTCCATCATATCAGAATGTGGATTGTAACCTTGGGAGCCAAAGGTAACAGTGGTGGTGGTTCCATTGTATGTGTTGTGTGGGAATTGAGTGTACAGCATTTGCCACCCCAAGGAAGGGACTCCTTGGCTAATTACACATTAAGCATCCATGGAGGTGAGCAATTTTGTGGTCACCCTTTGCTGTCCTTTTTCTGCCTTTCCAGAAACTATCAGGCACAGTTCTGCCAACGAGGTCTCTCCATATCTCCGGAATCTGTACATCTGCCGAAGTGAAGAAAATATGACCACATTCCAGGTACATATGGCTTGTCTTTCTTGCTATTAAAATCTCACCATCATGCATTTAAGGAACTGTTTACTTTGCAGTTGTTCTTAGGGTATGTTTTATTTTGTCAGTTTGTTTATTTTGCAGTTGTTCTTAGGGTTTGTTTTATTTTATTCTATTTCATAAGTAAGTGTGGAAAAATTAATAAGTCCTTCCCAGGACTTGGAACCAAAAACAGAACAAAAAAAATAACACAGGAATGATCACTTCTTCCATTTTTATTACTTCATTGCTGGCACATTAACTATTTTTATTTCTGATACCCTTTTCCTAACATACATTCATAGCTTTATTAATGCTCATGATACATATTTATTATTACATTGTGCTTCTTTTTTTTTTTTTTTTTTTTTTTTTGGGTGGTTCGCTGGCTGGGAATCAAACCCAGGCCATAGCATTGAGAGCACCAAAGCCTAGCGACTACACCACAGGGAACCCCCTGCTTTTTATTTAATATAAACTTTTGTCATTTATAATTATATAATGTTCTTATTAAATGGATATACTTTGTTTTACTAGTTCTAACTAGTTACTTTTTATAGACATTAAGGTGGTTTAGGAGTTAATATCATTTTAAGCAACACTGCAGTGACTTTTTCTTTTTTTTTTTTTTTTTAATTTTAATTTTAATTTTTTTATGTGGGTAGTTCCCTGGCTGGGAATCAAACCCAGGCTGCAGTGTTGACAGTGCCAGCACTGAAGTCTTAAGCCACTACACCACCAGGGAACTCCCTGCAGTGACTTTTTCTACCTGCAGTCTTTTCCTTCAAAAAATCAGTTCAGCAAATCATATGCCTATTTTTGTCCTCAGTGTACTGGTAATCAATATTGAAAAGGATACATGCCATGTTGGAATTTATAGATAGATTATTCAACTATGGCACAGTATAGTGGGCTCGAACTGCTGCTTTACACAAATATTGGAGATTTTCATATAGGAAGAGCTAGATTGGTGTTGTCCAACATTTTTGCTTGTCTGAGCCACATTGGAAGAAGAATTCCCTTGGGCCACACGTAAAATACAGTAACACTAACAATAGCTGATGAACGAAAAAGAGATTGCAAAAAAATTTTACAATGTTTTAAGAATTTGTGTTGGGCCACATTCAAAGCCATTCTGGCCTGCAGGTTGGTCATACCTAAGCTAAGTTCTGTCCTTTACTTTTATTTTTCAGTTACTCTTGACATGCAATATTATGTTGGTTTCAGCTGTATAGTATAAGTGATGAGACATTTATGCAACTTAAAGAATGCTTATTCCAAAACATGTGGTTCTCTGATACCATACATAGTTATTATGTTGTTATTGAATATAATCCCTATGCTGCACTTCACATTTTTGTGACTATTTGGTGACTCTGAATTTATGGTTTTTAATTTCTTCCCCTTTTTTACTCACCACTCCAGCTCTTCTCCCATCAACCCAACAAATCTAGTACCCATCTGTCACCTTCCCTTTATTTTACCCGTTCCCCCAACACTCCTCCCATCTGGCGACCAACTGAATGTTGTCTGTATCTTTGAATTTGTTCCTGTTCGCTTGTTTAGTTTCTTCTTTGGATTTCATCTGTGAGCTATGAGCATTTGCATGTGTCTTCCCCTGTTTGACCCTTCACTCAGTGCAGTTCTCTCCATGTATTTTGTTTGTTTGTTTGTTTGTTTTTTTCTTTTCTTTTTTTTTTGGTATGTGGGTAGCTCCCTGACTGGGAATCGAACCCAGGCCGCAGCACTGACAGCGCCAACGCCGAAGCCTTAAGCCACTACACCATCAGGGAGCTTCTTCTCCATGTATTTTGATTGAAGCTTTTAATCTGTATAAGTTGAAAGTAACTGTTGATAGATATGTAGCTATTGCCATTTTATTGTCAATTTTGGCCCCCCAAGACCCCCCTCCCCTTAAAGAAGCCCCTCTAACATTCTTTGTAGTACTGGTTTGTTGGTGATGAGCTCCTTTAGCTTTTTCTTATCTGGGAAGCTCTTTATCTGTCCTTCAGGTTTGAATGATAGCTTTGCTAGATGCATTAATCTTGATTGGAGATCCTTGGTTTTCACCATGTTGAATATTTTCTGCCAGTTCCTTCTGGCCTGCAGAGTTTCTGGTGAGAAATTAGCTGAGAGGCATGTGGGTAGTCCCTTATAAGTTATTACTTGCCTTTCTCTTACTGCTTTAAAATTTTTCTCCTTGTCTTTAACTTTTGCTGTTTTAATTATAATGTGTCTTGGTGTGGACCTGTTTGGGTTTATCATGTTTAGGACTCTACTTCCTGAGCTTGTATGACTATTTCTTTTGCCAGGTTAGGGAAGTTTTCAGACATTTTTTTCAAATAAATTCTCAATCCTTTGCTGTTTCTCTTCCCCTTCTGGTATTCTCAAGATGCAAATGTTGTTACACTTGATGTTGTCCCATGGGAATCTTAAATCTCATTTTTTTGGATTCTGTTTTACTTTTTGTTGTTCCAATCAGGTGTTTTTTGCTACCTTCTCTTCCAAATCACTAATTTGTGCCTCTGCTTCATCTTCATAAGGTTCCTTTTATTTTATTTTTCATTTCCTTTATTGTAATCTTTATATTTCTCTGTTAATTTTTAATGGTCTCCATGTCTTTTTTGTGCTTACTATCTCCCTTTTGAAATTTTCACTAATTTCCTTCATTATTATTATTTTTTTTTTGTATGTGGTTAGTTCCCTGGTTGGGAATCGAACCCAGGCAGCGTTGACAGCGCCAGCGCCTTCATTATTCTTATAAACATTGTATAGAACTCTGTCTCTAAGAAGTTGGTTGTACTCATCTTATTTACTGTGATTTTCTGCTGTTTGAATTTCTTTTGAGCTGTATTTCTTTGTTTCCTCATTCTGGCAGCCTTATAGGTATTCTGCTCCTTAACCCAACACTCACTGCTACAGTTTCTTTGGGGCTCGCTGCTAATCCTGAAAGGAGGTGGGGTGGCAGAGGTCTGGAAGGGTGGGTGGAGGAGGGCAACCAGGGTTCATGCCTTTGTTTTTTACCTGGCTCTGCAGACAGTGTGGGCAGTATAGGCTTACACATTTCTGTTTTTGGTTTGCCCTGAGGTTTCTGCCTAGAGTTTTAGAATCAGCTGTTTTATAAGCTGGTCCCATAGATAGGACTGCTCGTGGGGAGAGAATTGCACCCATAGCCTTTCTCTCCTTCCCTTTCCTGGCCACAGAGAGGTTAGGCTGCAGTTCCTCATTACTTCCGTCACTCTCTTTTCTCTCAGAACTGGAATGAATTCGAGCCACAGTGTCTCGGGACCCTGGTGCCTGCACCTCCTGAGGCCAAAGTGAGGTTTGGGTTCTCATCTCACAGCTCCTGGAACCGAAAAGGTCCAAAATACTTAGCCACTGTCTTCTTTCTCCTCCCTCCCTGAGCTACAGAGTTCCAAGTAGGGATCTACACACATTGCTCGGGTTTTCACTCCCCTTCCTTCCTCTTCAGTTTTTCTATCTTTGCCCACCTGCAAGTACTTCAGTGTGACAGGCAGTCTCTTAGCAGTATTTGGGTGTTGGGTAGGGAATATTTTATTGAATTATGCTTGTATTATTAGTTGTAACCTTTCCAGGGATGCCTCTCACACTGCCGTTTTGTATTCTTAATCTAGATTCTGTCTTTTTTAATGCCTGAGTCATATTCTGTATGTCTTTTATTTGCTGATGTGCATTTGTTCCTTCATGTGTTAATCAGTTTTTTTCAAAGTAATATATAACTAGGTTTGTGTGTGTGTTTTTTTAATAATAGACTTTGCTTTTTAGGGTGGTTTTGGATACACAGTAAAGTAAAGCAGAAGCTACAAAGAGTTCCTATATATCCTCTGCACCCACATACATGGCCTTCCCCATTGTTAACATTTCCCACCATATTGATATAGTTGTTAAAATAAATGAACCTATATTGACACAACATTATCACTCAGAGTCCATAGTTTATATTAGGATTCACTCTTGGTGTTGTGCATTCTATGGGTTTACACAAATTTATAATGAATGACATGTCTTCACTATTATACTATCACACACACACACACACACACACACACACACACACAGTAGTTTCACTGCTCTAAAAATCCTCTGTTCTCCAGTTTTTTAAAAAATTCTGTTTATTCCTCCCTTCCCTCAACCCCTTGCAACAACTGGTCTTTTTACATTCTCTGTCATTATACCTTTTCCAAATGTTATATAGTTGGAATCACATATGTAGCATTTCAGACTGGCTTCTTAGTAATATGTGATTAAGTTACCCTCAGATCTTTCTATGGCTTGATAGCTCATTTCTCTGTAGCACTAAATTATACTCTAGTCTACATATACCACATTTTATCCATTTGTCACATGAGGGGACATCATGATTACTCCTGTTATGAACTAAGGTATAACCTTGTTAAAGACATCTGGTCTTGATGGATTTGCCAGGCACTTAGTTTTCTTTCTGAATTTACTCAGAGCTGCTGAATTAGGAGGTTCTTGATCTCATCTTCCATTTAGATATGTAAAGGGAGTTCTCTGGTGGTGTAGTGGCTAGGCTTCGGCACTCTCAATGCCGCAGCCTAGGTTCCATTCCTGGCCAGGGAACTACCCCCCAATTCCCCCAAAAATAGATATGTAAAGTATGAGAAACCTGCTTAGGTGTACACAGGAAAGCAAGCAAGAGTTAGGGAATGTTAATCATTCTTATTGAAAGTGACAAGACAGGATGAAAGCATCTCCGTAGTACTTTTTCTCTCCCAGTGGAAGATTGTTGTAAGATTGATATTATGTATTGTTGGTGTTATAGGAGAGAGTGACTTTCAAGGACATGGCTGTGATCTTTACCAAGGAGGAGCTGGGGCTGCTGGACTTCAACCAGAGGAAGCTGTACCAAGACGTCATGCTGGAGAATATCAGGAACCTGCTCTTTGTGGGTGAGAGCAGGGGCTATCTCTATCTCATTGTCAGCTTCCTTGGGTACTTAAGGCTTTGGGGCCCTTGAAATTATTCCCTGAGTTTAGGGATCTGAATTTTCTATGTGGGGCACAGTGAGATCATTATTTTGATTTTTAACAACAGACACATTTGTGTTTTGTTAAAGAATTGTAAATGGAAAGCATCCTGCCCTGCCTTAACTATTTCTGACTTGATCCTGAGTTATAAAACCAATTTGTTGAGTCCTACAATCAATTTTTAATGATAAAATAATTAGATAATATCAGTCCTTGTCACACTCTTTTAAAAAATTGAGGAAGTACTTTCAAACTCATTCTGCATATATGTATGGGTCTTGACAAAATGGCATTTCTTTAAATGATTCATGAGAATAAAAGGTTTGAAAAACACTGCTTCTGATAACTTGAAGAATATGCAGTGGGGAGCTAATTTTTCCAGAAATTTTATGTAGAATGTGTGGGTTTTATGCATGTGACACTCCATGGGCATCAACCATTCAATAAAGGCATGGTCCACTTAGTAAAAGGGGAAACATTTTGGATCAAGAAGATGGCAATCCAAATAAAAGTGAATTCAGGTAAGAACCAAGCAACTATGAGTTCTGGAAGTAACTCTCCCGTCTGTTTTACTTCTCTCCATGCTGATATCCATCACCTTGTTCTAAATCACCAAATATATTGTTACAGCCATCATCCTGGTGGTTGCCCTACTCTCAACTCTTGCCATCCTGGGTCTGTTCTTCATATAGCAGTTAAAGCAGTCCTTTAGACATGGAAGTTAGGTTGCCATTTCTGTGTTCAAAATTCTTTATGGCTTCTTTTTTCTTCCCTTAAAGTCAAGGTTCCACTCTTGGAACTTACCTTTTTGTTTGAATATTTAAGGACTTGCTAAGTTCCTAAAGCAATTTTCAAACTTTTTAGACCACAAACCATACTAAAAATTGCATCTTTAAGTGTCACCAAAAGAAATATTGTACATGTGCATAGATTTAAATGTATGACTTTGGGAGACAATTCATGAAATTAGTCCATTCCTGCTCAGATAGCTTCTATTTTGACTCATTTCTTCAAATGCCTATTGCATGATTTAAAGTTTATTTCATAGCTCCCTAAAAAGCTGCAGCTTTCAATCTGAAAAACTGAAGTGAAAACCCAATGTATCTGCATCCAAAGTTTTTCCACACTCTATTTTGAAAGAAACAGTCCACATGCCTTAGAAGAAACCATTACATAGCCCCTCAGGTGTTCTTTTAATCCCTAGTGATTATATCTCATCAGTAGCATCACCCTTTGTGTATTCCCTTGGGATACAAACTTGGCTTTATAACAAGTCTGCAGTTTCCTGTTTCTTTTCTATTTCAAATATCTGAACTAAGTTACTGTGTGGATCAACACAGAAAAATAAAATGAACTCCATATATTACATAGAATTTGCATGAATACTTTAGATATAACGATACAAAAAATTGGTTTTTAATATATAGGATTACAAAGAGTTCAGCAAACTACATATAGAAAGAGAGTTTACACTTTGCCTGCATTTGATACCAAAACCTCCTGTATTTGACATGAGGTGCAAGTTTGGGGAGTTCCCAAAACTACTTTATAATTGAATAGTTCTCTACAAGCCCTGATAGAACTTATTGAATGCTATTAAACTCATGATTAGAGTTTCTTGCAGAGAAAGATACACTTTACACGTAACAGAAAAGGCACATGAAAAGGAATCAAGGAAAGAACTAGACTTAGCTTCCTTTTTCCTCTGCATGGAGTCAAGGAGTTGTTTCTATATTACTTTCCAACATGAAGTTGTGAAATTATTCACAGAGTATTACCAATCAAGGAGGCTTACTCGAGCTTTGCTGTCCAAAGTAATTATTGGAGCCTCATTATGTGGCCATTGTATGTTGTGGTTTTATGTGATTCTGTCTCCTACTTCACATCACCGAGTTACGGAAAACCCCATCTGGAATTACATTCTTGGTTTTTCTTGTGTAGTCAGCCTTATTTCTAAACCATATTGTTATACCAGCCATTGTGACCCAAGAACCTCAGAAACTCTTTCTAGGCATGACATTCCACAAGGTTAGCACTTATTTTTCAGAATTCCAGGTGAAGGCCACACCTCCTTTTTAAAAAAGATTTAATTTTTTACTATGTAAGGATATGTAATGTATGCCCAAATATACAATGTGTTGGTTATGTAATTGCTTTTCCTTAAAGTATGTGTTAATTCATACTACATTCTGTATATAATTTACTTGCTGCATAATGTATTATTCAAGATTTTTTGCTGATTTTGAAAATCAGTAGAAATAGCAACAGATTAACATCATATATTATGTTATCATTTTTGTTATGAAGTCTTTGATTTGTAACTTGTACCTCACATAAGAGACTTGGTATGATTCTAAATTGGATTCATTGATGCTTAGTGGATAGGAGTCTACTGGACTACACCTTGATTTCCGTGTAAACCAGAGACCATCATACATTCCCAGAGGACATAGGAAATAGTCCCTGCATTCATTAAAGTCTCATGCTCTCTCTTAAGTGAAATCTTGAAGATACTGAACAAAGCCTTCACTGGTTCACATCTCTGCATTCTGTCATTGTAGGAGGCAAAATTCAACATGAGATGGAGATTTCTCCAGAAGAAGAACTTTCCTGCTGGCAAATCTGGCAACAGATTGAAAGTGACTTCATTAGGTGTCAAGACTGCAAGGAAGAGAATTGTCAGTTCTTCAATCAAGGTGATTCACCCAGCCCTCTTGGGGCAGGACTATCTATAACTCAAATGGGCCAGAAACCTTACCATGGAAATGAGTGTAAAAAATTGTTCAATGGTTTCTCTAACTTTGATCTTCATCAACAATTAAACATAGGAGAGAAGTCTCATACATGTCATGAGAGTGGAAAAAACTTCTTCCATAGCTCAATGCTTCATATTGCTCAGATAGTTCACTTAGAAGAAAAATGTTATCAGTGTGATGAGTGTGGTAAGGAATTTGGTCAGAGCTCACATTTGCAAATTCATCAGAAAGTTCACACTGTACAGAAACGATTTACATGTGAGCAGTGTGGAAGAAGCTTTAGTTGTAGATCAACACTAACTAACCATTGCAAATTACACTCAGGAGAGAAACCTTATAAGTGTCAAGAGTGTGGGAGGGCCTTCATTTATGCTTGTTATCTGTGGAACCATCAGAAAGTCCACACTGGAGAGAAACCATTTGGATGTGATATATGTGGGAAGAACTTTCATCTTAGATCGCGACTTAATAGGCATTGTGTGGTCCACACAGAAGAGAAACCATACAAGTGTGAGGAATGTGGGAAATGCTTCCGTTGGAGATCACAATGTCATATTCATAAGCATGTCCACATGGGACAGAAGCCATACAAATGTGAAGAGTGTGGGAAGAGATTTAGTCAGAATTCAAACCTTCACACCCATCAAAAAGTCCATACTGGAGAAAAGCCATTCAAATGTGAAGAGTGTGGGAAGAGATTTAGTCAGAATTCAAACCTTCAAGTCCATCTAAAAGTTCACTCTGGAGAAAGGCCATTCAAATGTGAGGAGTGTGGGAAGAGATTTACCCAGAATTCACATCTTCAAGCCCATCAAAAAATTCACACTGGAGAAAAGCCATACAAATGTAAAGAGTGTGGGAAGAGATTTACATGGAATTCGTACCTTCAAGCCCATCAAAAAGTCCACACTGGAGAAAAGCCATTCAAGTGCGAAGAGTGTGGGAAGAGATTTAGTCAGAATTCAAACCTTCACACCCATCAAAAAGTCCACACTGGAGAAAAGCCATTCAAATGTGAAGAGTGTGGGAAGAGATTTAGTCAGAATTCAAACCTTCAAACCCATCAAAGAATCCACACTGGAGAAAAGCCATACAAATGTGAAGAGTGTGGGAAGAGATTTATTTGGAATTCATACCTTCAAGTCCATCAAAGAGTCCACACTGGAGAAAAGCCATTCAAATGTAAAGAGTGTGGGAAGAGATTTACTCAGAATTCATACCTTCAAGCCCATCAAAAAGTTCACACTGGAGAAAAGCCATACAAATGTGAGGTGTGTGGGAAGGGCTTCACGTGGCGTCAGAATCTTGTTGAGCATCAGAGGCTCCACACAGGAGAAAAACCATATAAATGTGGGGAGTGTGATAAGCTCTTCAGTAATGCCTCAATTCTTAAACATCATCAGCGAGTCCATAGGAGAAAAGCCATACAAATGGGATGCATTTGGTAGTCTTCAATTGGTCATCACACATTTGGTATCATGAACACATTCACACTGGGTAGAAACCTTACAAGTATGAAATATGTGGCAAACACTTCAGCTCAAGTTCAAATGCTAAAATTCATCACAGAAACCGTGCTGGTGATGAATTATATCCAGTCTTACAGGAAGGAAAACATTAGTTTGATTAAAGTGTTTTAGCCCTAGCTCAACATATCCCAATGATCGTGAAATCACACAACTAGTGTGGTAAGGCCTTCAATCAGAACTTTGACAATTACAGTTACCATATAAGACTGGCCTTAGAAGTAATGAGAATTTGTTCAGGCATTTACAAAACTTTAATGTTGGATGTTAAATTTGGTATCCACTAGAATGTAATCTAGATGAAGTCACAGAGCTTCTTTGCTGCTGAATCTACCCAACTATAACACTTTGTATGTCTGCTCAGTACCTGTTAAATGAATCCAAGGGAGAAAATGTATAATACTTAAAAATTGGGGAGGAGGAAAATGCTGAAATAAATAATTCAGAGAAAGTCATGAGTTGAAATGTAGAAATACATTGGGTATTGGTAGTATCCTATTACAGTTGGCTCATAGCCTACCGTCAACCTGAGTTCTGACGTTGGGTTCTTATTATTTGATTTTTTGTTTGGTGTTCCATTGGTGTATACAATGTAAATTCAAGTCTATTTTGTGATTTTTCTCACAGTGCAGATTGAAACAGTTTGAACTTTGCAATAACTGCCTAGTACACATTTCACAATTGAAAATTTTCAACAATGTTTAGACAAGGGTTTAAAGCAACACATTTTTAGGTATCAGGTTTAGTTACCAGTGCCAAAAGTTTTTTTTTTTTTTTTTAGAGGTGAAACAAAGAGATAGTTTATTGAGGGGAAAGTACACTCCAAAGAGGTAGGAGCGGGCTCGAGCAAGGAGAGTGGCTCAGGAGCCTCCAAAAGTTTTTTTAATCTTAATTTCATCATTGATTTTTAAATTTTTGCATTTCCCTGCAGGCTTTGATGTAATTGCCTTCTAATTGTAGCATTTTTTAATGGAACTTCATCAGATGTAATACTGATATAGAAATTACAGTTACATATTTTCTTTCTTGGTAAAAACATCTTTTGAAAATCAGTACATAACTATAAGGTGCAACTTTGATTTGGAAATCATAGTACAGGAATTTAGGGTTATGAGATTCAAACAATGAAAGAGTGAATATTGCATCAATAATGCCACACGATTTTTAAAATGGGAAATAGTATTCATCAATAGGAGATTGTTTAAATGACATGTATTTCAATAATAACATGGACACATAAAGTGATGGCAAGGATGTAAATAACAGGAGAAGAACATAATGTGGGCTTTGTGAAATCAGACTGGCATTCACAGTATAATCAAATTCATAAATCTCTGTATGTGTCTGTGTGAATATATGGAAAGGGATACTCATCAATGGTCTTATCTGGCAAGGTGTATTTGGTATTTTTTCTAAATTTTAATTCTGTTGACTGTTTTAATTTCTCAAAGCATCAATTTTATGAAACTGGTAAATTATGTACAATACAATTTGAAAAGTGGTTAATATGAATTCTTTACAGTTAAAGACTACTAAGAAGATTGTGCTACATTATCATAGCATGTCTGAGGTCTGACAATTAAGTTTGTGAACTTGCCACCCTGCACTTTCATTGGTAGCACTGTACAAACAACTTGTAAGGTTTCATAACCTTGGTATAATTTGTGTCTCACAGCTATGTTGGTGCCAACATTTGGCTGTGTCTTGCTGAGTGGCATTCATTATTATTGCGTGTTTTTGTGTGCCATTGCAAGAGTCTTGGAGCTTGAATTAGAACAACAAACAAACATTAAATTTCTTGTTAAACTTGGCAAGAGTGGAAGTGATATCAGGGACGTGTTAGTCCAAGTTTATGGGGATAATGCCATGAAGAAAATAGCAGTGTACAAATGGAGTAAACATTTTTCTGAGGGTAAGAAAGCGTTACTGATGAATAGAGATCAGGGTGGTCAGGAATGAGCAGAACTGACAAAAACATTGCAAAAATTTGTTGAATTGGGTGTCAGAATTATTGGCTGGCTGTGAGAAGCATAGTAGACCAAGGAAAAAATCAATAGAGAAACAGAAAAATCTTAACTGAAACCCTTCGCATGAGAAAGATGTGTGCAAAAATGGTCCCAAAGGAGCTCACCAGTGAACAAAAGCAAAGAGGGTTGAAGTTTGCCAAGACTTTTTGGACAGGCAAGATGATGTTTTGGGCCATGATATCACTGGCCATGTGATGAAACCTGGGTATACTAATAGGACCCTGAAACAAAACATCAAAGTGTACAATGTAAGTCAGTCAGTTCTCCACAACTAAAAATGTTCCTTCAGTCTAAATCAAGAGTCAACGATGTTGCTAACCTTTTTTGATATCAGGAATTTTTCATTGTAAATATGTACAAACTGGACAGTCAACCAAGTTTACTATTTGAAACTGCTAAAAAGGCTGCATGAAAAAGTTAGATGAAAATAACCTAGACTTTTCACCAACAACTCATGGATCTTGCATCATGACAATGCACCAGCTTACGCAGCACTGTCTATGAGGGAGTTTTTAGCCAGTAAACTAGTAACAATATAGAAATACCATCCCTACTCATCTTGCCCCCAATGACTTTTGTTTACTCAAAGATAAAAAAAATATGGAAAGGAAGACATTTTGATGACATTCAGGATGTCAAGGGTAATACTATGACAGCTCTGATGGCCATTCCAGAAAGAGTTCCAAATTTGCTTTGAAGGCACTGTTGTTAGTGCATAGCTTCCCAGGGGGAGTACTTCTAGGGTTACCATAGTGATATTCAATAATGAGATATGTAGCACTTCCTCTAGGATAAGTTTGTGAACTTAAGTGTCAGGCCTCATATAAAATAAAAATTTAGGTCTAAGATTCTTTATTCAAAAACAACTTTTCTGGTTGTTTGGATATCCAGATAATTTAATGAATGTGATCAACTATCATTATAGTTAATGCATGTGATACATCTTTACATATAATCCAGGGAGTGAGCCTTTATTGGAGATAAAAATATAGTGGGAATGCATATGTTGTGGAGATTCAAAATCACTACTGCCACACAATTTTAAAATTCTTAGATTTTAAAGATTTTATGCATATATGGGGAACTTAGTTGAGACTTTAAGGAGAAAGAGCAACTTTTAGATGTCATTTTGTAATTTCTGGACACCATGGTGATATTTTAAGTATATAAGGTTAAAGGGCTTTACTCAGTAAAGTTTATCTAATAGAGATAAGTTTATTTTCATAATGAATTTTCTGGATGACAGCATCACAGATTCTTTATACTTAATAAGCTTCATGCTATCTCAAATGCACTGTGATGGGTGTTCTTTAGACCTCCTTCAGGCTGTGTGAAATACTTGGATGACTCAGAATATGGTTGGATTTAGGTCTGTATTACACTAAAATATACAGACCAAAATCAGTGAAGGGGAAAGGTACGTGGGAGTTGTCTGGAGAAAACCAGGTGGAAGCTTCCAACAGTCTTCTCACCATGATATTACATGTGACTCCAGTCCTCCAGCCCTAAATTTTGGCCACATGTGAAACATCTACAATAGGACCTCATTAGAGACCAGTACTTACTGGGTGCTGGTCATGTAAGCACCATCTGCTTAGCATTCACCCAAATTCCAGTTTGCAGTGAGGAAAGTGGGTATTCAGAATAAACCACATTTAGGCACAGTGCACAGCTCAGCAGTTATGAAATGGTAGACAACTCCCCAAATCTATTTTTTTACAGCAGCCAGAGTCCAGCCTTGCGGGTAGGCCTTTCTAAAGGTTGCTGTCTCAGGACTGCCACACTGTCCTGCACACATGGTATCAGAAACAGGGCCTGTAGTATGTTTTTTCTTGGCAATTGTCAAGAAATAATGGAATAAGTCACCTGTAAGGAAACTATTTGTAACAAATCTCACACATTAAAGCAAAAGTCTTATCGCCCTAAAACTGAAAAGACTACGCATAGGGCTTACACCTAATCTGCATGGCAGGTATCCTCGAGGTGAGCACAAGATGATACTGGCTGATTTATGTTGTTCATGCTCATGTCTCCCAAAGTTCATGAGGCCAAGACGCCCAACCACACTCAACAGTAAATTGTTAGGTTTGCATCTAGTTTCCTGAGTCTGTGGAGTCATTCAGTTTCAGCTCCCGCTTGTCACCATGGACTTCCCTTTATGTTTGTGGACTCTGGGGATTTTCTTTTCTTGGCTTTGAAACTAGTGACCTATAATAGCGATTGTTGGAGAAGGTTGACCTTCCCTGTTTGAAAAAGTAGCGAGTCTTTTCAAGTTATTAAAGTATATATTGATAGGATGTCCTTTTAAAGATTTGAGTCCAATACAGTATCATCTGTTAATTTGACACACTAATTTTAAAGTAATGAGTCTCAGAACCTTTTAGTCATCTAGAGACTTGAAACTTGGTTACACATGGCATCTCCTAGGACAAATATTTTATTCTTGAGAGGATTTTTTAAATTTCTCAAAGTATAAATACTTTCATATTTTACAAGAATAATGTGAGGACATTGAAAACAAGGACATTTGTTTCGGTAAGTCCAAAGAAGAATGTGGAAAGTAGTAGGAACTCACCACCATTAATATTTTGCTGAGCATGTTTCAATATACACATATAAGTAAGTAACCTAACAGGAGTCTTTATCACTCATTGAAACAGTTGAAGGTCATTTCAATAAATTGACCTACAGCCTCATTTCTAATACCTGCACAGTATTCTCATGAACTAAGTAAAATTTTTTCCTTAGTTTCTTACTGATGAAGATTGGTGTGATGGTCATTTCATGTGGCAACTTGCCTAGACTATAGTCCCCAGTTACTCAGTTATACACAAATCTAGATTTTATGAGAGTGTTTGGTAGGTGTGATTAAATTTTATAACTAGTTGACTGAGAAAAGGGTAATAGGTAATCTGGGTTGGCCTGCTTCAATTCAAATTCAAAGTAAGTTTAAAATCCTTAAGAGCAAAGCTGAAACCTGAAAAAAAACAAAAAACAAAAAACAACCATTCCACATGTTCTAAGGGTGTTCACTTTGTGGCTGGTGTCCTGATGGCCTGTCCTAGGAATTTCAACTTGCCAAACCATTTGTACAATCTAGTAAGCCAGTTTCTTGCTATATATCTTTTATATTATCTGCTAATGATTTTCTTTGATTGAACCCTTACTATTTGTTTCATAGTGGCTCTAGAGGAACAGAATGTTAGAAATGAGTTTCCTGAATTGATTATGTTTTCTGGAATTGGTTTTCTAATCACTAGATTTAAAGGCACTAATAAGCCCCATGGAAAATAGGGCTTTGGGTATCATTAGTATGATGTGGCAAAAATATGCAGAAAAACACAGTTTATATTCCTAATGAAATAACCACTGAAGGCAAGGTTCTGGATTACCATGAGTTTTTACCTTAGAACATACTGGTCACACTGTGGAGTATAATGGAATTTTCTGGTTGATTTTGACTTTGAAAGTCAAAGTCAAAAATGGGAAAGTAGGGAAAGTGGGAAAGAGAATGATGAACTCATGGCCTCAAATTGCAGCTCAAGCATAATGACCTGAAAGCTTTAAATGATTATGCATTGGTTTCTTGACCTTTTTACTTGTTGAATAGATGGGTAGTCTATTAAATTTTTTTTTTTTAAATCTATAAGTGGCAAAGTTCAATGTCAAGTGAACTGAAGTTCTAACTTGAATCACCAAAAACTTTCCTAGCCCCTAAATCAATTCTGCAGTGTAGTCAGTTTACAAAACCAAAATCCCCTGGATAAAGGGGAGGCCAGCAACTCTTGAAGGTGGAAAATGCTGCAAAAATAGGCACTGTTAATCGCCTCAGAGTTCCCTAAAAGGACCTATGGCTAGGTACCAGTTTGACTATTGGTAGGGGAAATAATCAGACTTTTCTGCAATGAGTGGATCCTTGCTTTTTGGTTTGGGGCAGGGGAACTGAGGAAGCAAGGCTAATGGGCTTGGACTTTTCTATAAGTTTTTAAAAACATTGTCAACTATTTTATTCCACTTATTACAGAAAAATATTAATTTTTAATCAATCCATATCATTGTTGCACATTCAGAAATTGTGGAGATATGAGAGGAAAAGTTATTTGTTCATCCAGCATGTAAAGATAGCAACCGTTAAGCCTGCAGTAGACTTTGTTTAGTGATTCTTTGTATGTATTTGTTTATTTCTTTATAGAGATTTTATAGATTTTTTATCCTATTTCTTAATGCTTTTCTCTTTATGTATTTTAACTATGGAAATTTCCAAATACTGCCAAGAAAGAATAAACTAATGAATTTCCATATAATTTCATGATTATCCTTATTATTCTCATGAATATTGTTATTCCTATGACTATTTCCTGATTTTCAAAAACTTTGTATATAATTTTCAACCTCGAGATAGGTCACAAAAATAGTATCAGGAATTCTCATATATGTTCTACCCAAACTCACCAGTTGCTTACACTTTGCCATCAGCCACATAACACCAGTATTTGATGACAGCTTATTTTATCTTTCTTCAGGAAGGATACCCACATACCATAGGTAATCACAAGGCATATTGGTAAGAGAGATTTAGGAGATGTTGATTATAGGAGTTTAACATCACATAATTGGTAATATTAGATACTATTTTAGATAATAGTGTTAACTATTAAATATTAGGTTTTAAGTTGTTACTAATAGTGGTTAATACTAATAGTGTTGCCTGTTAGATAATGCTAGAAAACAAAGTAGATAACATACTGTTATATAACCCATAGTTCTATATTTATTTTTCTTTTTCACTTAAAGTCCTCATAATTTAATATTTTCAGTGGAGGACTTGGAAGGGCAACACAGACTTGCCGTGTAGTCAGCTCCCAACCCTCCAATCCCCCACACCTATTCCAAAGTCCAATTGTAGGCATTACCTTAATTTGTGTATTTGTTTATAAATATTTTACAAAAATTTGTATTATACTTTTCTTAATGTTCATCTTTAATGTGGAACAATTCCACAGCCTTTTTCTCTTTTTGTCTTCATGTTTTTGAAGAGTATATAGGCAAGTTATGTTGGAAAGTCCTTCATTTGTGGTTATCTGATATACTCTGTGTTTGGATTCAGATCATACATTGTTGACAGGGATTGCACAGAAATGGTGAGGTGTTTTTGTCATTGCAACATAACAGGAGACAAAGGATGTTGGTGTGTCCCTATGTTGGAGAACCCAACTTTATTCACTAGGCTAACATGATGTCTCTCAGATTTCTCCATTGTAGAGACACAATTTTTTCCCTGAAACTAGTAAAGTTTTTTTTCTGGTGAGATATATTCATTAATAGGTATTCTACTGTAAAGACAATCTTCCTTTTTTTCTGTTCCTTACTTACATTCATTTAAATATAGATATATCAGTGTGGACTCATAACCCGAAAACTAGTTGTATTAATTTAAATGATGTGGAATGATTTTTATAAATAAAATCTAAAAATACATAAATAAGTAAATAAAATAAAAATGATTTATTTTTACCAACTTGAGGTATACTGTATAATACATATCATAGAACTCACTCCTTTCAGGTGTACAAATCAGTGATTTGTAACTTTGGTGAGGGTGCATCCACCACCGTAACTCAGGTTAGAACATTTTCATTTGCTCAATAGTATTCTTCTTAATGCCCATTAGCTTCCCAGATACCCAGGCAACCACTAACCTATGTTCTGTCTCCATAAATTTGCTTATTCTGGGCATTTCAATAAATGGAAATTATACAGGTCATATTTTGTGACAGGCTTTTTGCACTTTCCACAATGTTTCTAAGTTTCATCTAGGCTATAGCATCATCAGCACTTAATTCCTTTTCATTTGCAAATAATATTCTTTTGTATGATTATGCCACAATTTGTCTATTTGTTCATGAATAGGTTGACATTTAGATTGTTCCCAGGTTTAGGTTATGAGTAATCTGCTATTAACATTGACCTGCTAATTCACAAGAAATGTCCATGTGGGTGAGCAGCATCCAGGCCACCCTTTCATGTCTTTATTTCTGCCTTTGCAGGCACTGCAGGCACAGTTCTACCTCCCTGGGATCAGTATCATACAGGACTCAGTAACTCCCTAGAAGTAGGAGTCAGGAATGACCACGTTCAAGTTGAGCAGGGCTTACTTTTCTCACTTTAAAAATTCCATCTAATTATCATCATGTATAGTGTGCTCCAGTGTATAATGTGCACCCAAATTTTTTGGTCCAAACTTTCAGGAAAACAGTCTTTCATTTCAATTTTTTAATTCAAATTTGTATTTATTTATATTTATGTACTTGTATGTTGTATTATTAAGAAATTTTAGCATTTATTTTTAAAATAACTCATGGAATATAAAACTGAAAGCTACAGAGAAACAAAAACTCATGGACACAGTCAATAGTTTAGTGGTTAACTGCTGATAAGTGGGGAGGGGATAGTTTAAGAGGGAGAGGGAATCAAATATATGGTTATGGAAGGAGAACTGACTCTTGCTGCTGAACACATAATGCAACACACAGATGCTGTATTGTAGAATTGTACACCTGGAACCTATGTAATTTTTACTAACCAATGTCACCTCAATAAATTCAACAACAACTACAACAAATAATGATTATCATATTCCATGGTATTATTTTGAATATGGATATCATTATTGATTTTTAGAGTTATACTTTTAACTCATAAGCATAAATAAAAGCATTAAAAACATTTATATAGATAGGGAATTACTACTACCCATGTATAATGCACATCCTTATTTATTCCTCACAAATTTGGGCAAAAATATGTGCATTATACACAGCAAAATATGGTATGTACTTTTCACACAATTTTCTTGGGATGACTTAGCAGAACAACAGATGTTTGAGGACCCGTTGTGCTCCCAGGTCTTCCTTTATCCCTTTTGAGTTTACTTTGCATTTATTTTTAGTTTTTGTTTATAATAATAATAATAATAATAATAATTATTATTATTATTATTATTTTATGGAGTAGAAGAATTGTTAGAAATGAATAGTTTTCTCATTTTACTACTTCCTTACTGAAAAAATTATTTTCATTTGGTGGCTTTTATTTTCTCATACTATTTTTCTCATGTGCATTCATAACTGTATTTGTATTCATGATATATATCTAATTTTAAAATGTGACATTTCCCTCTAATATATAGTAATGTTTATACTTTTAGCGTTATATCACATTCACATTGAATTGCTGAACCTTAACTACTTCCCAGTCATAGACATTTAGATGGTTTAGGAATTTCACAGTTTTTTAAAGTTTATTTTTATTTTTTAATTACATTTGACATTCAGTATTATTTTATGTTATAACAACATACTATTTTATGTGTATAGCATAGAGATTACATGTTAATACAACTTGTGAAGTGATTCCCTCAATAAGTCTAATATATACCTGGCACCATACATAGCTGTTACAATATAGTTGACTACATTCCTTATGCTGTACTTCACATTTCTGTGAGGAATTTTATTGTTTTAAGCAACACTGTAGTGATGGATGTCTTACATAAAACCTTTTCCCCAAAAATCAGTTCTGAAAACAATCTGCCAATTTTTTCATCGTGTATCAAAATTTATATGTGTCAAAATGATTGTTTTCTAGATAGAATATTCAAATATAAGCACAACACAGCAGACTCTCACTGCTGCTTCACACAAATATTACAGCCTGGGGCAAAAGTATTTGCCACACGAATGCCAAAAAGAGACAACATCCTCAATAGGAATGTTATACCCAGGATAAAGAAAAAAACCCAAGGAATATGAACAAAGGACATAAACAGACATGCTTAAAAGGAGAAATAGAGATGATGAAGAAACACTTGGAAAGGTAGAGATATTCATATTTAACCAAGTAAGTGAGAATAATAAAATGAATCATTCTTCCAAATCAGATTACCAAAAGTATGAGAAATTTTATAACCCACTCTTGGCTGTCATATGGAGAATCATGCTGCTTGTATTCTCTTGAAGGATTCAAGAAAGAGAAAAAAATTGTAACAAATCTATTGTGTGATAATAATTTTAAACATGCTCTTTTATATTTTAATTTTTATTTGCATTTTTTAAAAATAATCACACAGGAAAGTAAAATCTACATAAAATGATATTCTTTGCAGGATGAGTTATAATGAGAAAAATATGTAAAAGTAAATATTCCTTATTTAGAACAGGTAAGTATAGATCTTCAATTCCCTGGAATAATATGCAGTCACAAAATGAGATCAAGTAGATATTAATAATGATATTAAGAAATAATAATAGCAAATATTTATTAGGCACTTAGATTGTGCCACACACTGTCCCAAATTTTGTAGATATACCTTTGTTGAATCATTGAAAGAATTCTGTCATATAAAGACCATTATACAGAGAGAAAACTCAAGGTATGCAGGTAAACTTGTCCAAGGTTACATAGCTAGTAAGGGATAGAACTTTGGGATGTGTGCTGCATCATGCTGGCCCCAGAGCACGAGGCTGATGCTACAATTAAGAGATGTCATGAGTGGCTTGAGATTACACAGGAGAATCTACATAGCTGTGCCACACAGATCACCAAAAGCTTGTTAGTTTGGCAAACATTGAAGAAAGATGATAGCATCCAGGATACATGTGTGAGAGGAAGAAGGTGGGTGTTATCAAATATGTTTGGACTTAATTACCATATGCTTCTGGTGACAATTGGCAGTACTCACTGAAAAGTAAAGCATGTATACCCCAGGATGCATATTTAGGGTTCCTGGGAGTTCCTTGTAAGTTGACTGAATGAGGGCACAAAATAAAAATAAGAGGACTTGTGTCATTGCTGCACTTTTGAGGAGGCTGAGGAAAACCAGTGTGGCATTGGCAGGATAAAAGGAGAAGGGCTGGGAGGCCTACAAATTGAAATAAGTTACTCAAAATCTGGAACCACTTCTCATTCATTCTCTCCGTCTTCTTGGTGCTGTACTTTTAAAAGATTCCGATTACATGTATATGGTGTTGCAGGAGATGGTGACATTCAAAAGCAAGGTGGTCACATCCAAGGGTGTGGCTGTGGTCTTCACAGAGGGGGAGCCTGGGCTGCTGGAGGTGGGGGCTGTGAGACACCACAAGAGACCTCTTTTTGGCCCCCAGGAGGTGCAGACCCAGTATGTGAGATGCAGCAGCCTGACTTCACTCCGGTTCCAAGAGGAGGGGAGCAACAGCGGTAAAAAGCTGCAGTGAAACCTCACTCTGCCCCTGGAAGAAGGAGAGTGGGAGCAGCAGGTGCATTTCTCTACCCACCACCAGCCCTGTCTGTGGGACCAGAGTTCAAGACAGCAGATCCAAAAATGCAGGGCAGAGACTTTGGGGCAAACCTCATACAGAAAAGTGAAAGCCAGCATTCCCTATGAAGCTGTTCTCAGGGACAGGTGGGGAACAAAGACACTAGTCACCCCCCGCCCCCCCACTTCTGTGCTTCCAGACCCCAGACCGCTTACCCCCTCACATCATCAGTATTGAGCTTCAGAAGAAACTACAGCAGTGATCGTCAGGTTAAGGAGTCGAATATCTATAAACAGAGAGGCTGCCAGAATGAGGAATCAAAGAAATATGTCTGAAAGGACAAGAGAACAGAAAAACCTAGAAGACAAGTTGGAGCCAACAACCTATCAAAGACAGAGTTCAATACTATGATTATAATGATGCTTAAGCAACTTAATGAAAAATTTAACAACAAGATAGCATAAAGAAGAACATAGAGGGGAAGCAGGTGGGAATAAAGGGACAGGGACACAAATATATGGTGATGGAAAGAGAACTGACTCTGGGTGATGAATACATAACACAACACAGACGATGTATTGTATAATTGTACACCTGGAACCTATGTAATTTTTGCTGATCAATGTCATGCCAATAAATTTAACAATAAAAAAAGTTTTTTAATTTGGAAAAAAATAAGAAAGGACATAGAAACAATAAAAAAGGACCAGACAGAGACAATGATTACAATAAAGGAAATGAAGAATGGAATAGAAGGGATCTCCAGAATAGATGAAGAAAGGTATAAATCAGTGATTTGGAAGATAACAGAAGACACCCAATTAGAACAACAACAAAAAGAAGGCCAAAAAATTGAAGATAATTTAAGACTCCTATGGGACAACATCAAGCACAATAGCTTTGCATCATAGGAATTTCAGAAGGGAAAGAGACACAGCAAGGGATCAAGAATATATTTGAAGAAATAATGACTGAAAAATTTTCTAACCTTGCAAAGGAAATAGACATACAAGTCTAGGAAGCACAGAGAATTCTAAATGATAAACCCAAACTGACCAACACCAGACAGATCATAATCAAAATAGCAATATTTAAAAACAAAGAGTTAATTATTAAAAGCAGCAAGAGAAAGGCAAATGGTAACTTATAAGGGATCACCTATACAACTGTCAGCGAATTTCTCAACAGAAACGTTGCAGGCCATATGGGACTGGCAGAAAATAATCAACATGATGAAAACCAAGAATCTGCAACCAAGATGAATGTATCCAGTAAGGCTATTATTCAGACTTGAAGGACAGATAAAGAGCTTCCCAGATAAGAAAAAGCTAAGGGAGTTCATCACCATCAAACAAATACTACAAAGAATGTTAGGGGGACTTCTTGAAAATAAGGAAAAAAATAAAAAGAAAAAATTATGATTAATGAAATGGCAGTAGCTACATACCTATCAACAGTTATGAGTGTAGTATATGATAGAGGAAGACAGATACAAGTTGACTTCACTTACAGGTGAAATCTAAAAAAGAAAATAAACAAGCAGACTAGGAACAGATTCATAGATATAGAAAACATTTGGCTTTTTGCCAGATGAGAAGAGGGTGAAGGAGGAGGTGAAATAAGAGGAAGGGATTGGAAAGTTGAGTTTGGTGATCACAAAGCAATAGTTATGGGGATATGGGGTATAACATGGGAATATAGTCAATAATGTTGCAATAACCATATATGGCATCAGATGGGTACTGGATTTGGTAGACTTGTCAGGGGAGGGCTGGAGGGGTGGGTGAAAAAGAACAGAAATCAATAAGTACAAATTCATAATTACAGAATAGTCACAGGCATATAAAATGCAGCATAGGGTATACAGACAACAACATTGTAATAATTATATACAATGTCAGGGGAACCAGATGTATCAGAATGAGGATTTTTGTTAAGTTATATAAAAGACTCACTAGTATGCTGTACATCTGAAACCAATATAATACTTTATGTCAAATATAATGTAAAGAAAAATAGGTTTTGTAATACATTTTAATGTATGTCTCTGAGTCTTGAGATAACCGATATTTCTTCAGATAGGTGATTTTTAAAATACATTTGGAAAACACTGGTTTTTATTAACTCATCAGTAGATAGCAGAAATCTAAATTTTCATTAAACTTTAGTGTATTCATTTTAAATAAGTGACTGCATTGTCCTAGTACATCACCCCTACAAATGTGATATGTTCCACTTAGAAAAGGAAAAAAGGCTTTGGATGATAAAAGTAACCCAAAGAGAAGGAAAATCAGTTAAGAACCAAGCTGATGGAAGTGCTTGTAGATGTTCTTCCATGCATTTTACTTCTCTCCACCCCTTTTGCTGACATCTGGTCCAAATCACCAAACCTCTTTCTTGAATTAATCTGCCTTCATGCTGGGTGTCTCTCTTCCACTCTTCCCCTCCTTTGGTCTGTTCTCCACATAGCAGCCAAAAGAAGACTTAGGAAATATGTCAGATTGCCATTCCCCTGCTTAAAACCTTTTATGACTTCTTATTTTTATGAAAATTTATTCAAGCGGCTTCTAGAGTCATCCAGGGTCTGCTCTGAATCCCTGCTCATTCTTTGAATATATCTTTGGTCCTCTGTCTCTTCCACTCACATTGTCCTCCCTGCTGATTGGTGGATCAGCCAGGGATGCTTGATTGCCTGTGGCTGCCATAATAAATTCCCACAGACATCATGGCCTAAAACCACACACATTGAATATCTTACAGTTCTATAGGTTTGACGTGTGACATGGTTCTTCAAGGTTTTGGCACAGTTGACTTTATTTATGGAGTCTCTAGGGGAGAATTCATGTCTTTGCCTTTTCTGCATCTAGAGGTTCCCCACATTTCTTAGCTTGTGGCCCCTCTTCTCTGTATTTTTGGTCGACAGCAGTACTTCTTTCTGCACATTCTTTTGTAGTCATGTTTCCCCCTTGCACTGAGCCCACCTGGATAATAGACGATTGTCTTCCATTTTAATGTCAGCTATTATCAACCTTAATTTCCTTTTGCTGTGTAGCCTACATATTCTAGTCTTCAAAAAATAGGACATATATTCTTTGGGGAACACAGTATTCTGCCTACTACAGGTACTTCTGCTGCTGAGCCCTTACTTGCTTTCTCTCTCTAAGAAAACACTTTCGCCTAAAATTCTCCTGTTTTCTCTTTATTTCATTCAGGTCTTTGCCCAGTTTTAATTTCATGAGAAAGGCCTTCTCTGACCACCCTTTGTAAAATACCATCCTTTGTCTGCCCTCCTTGTTCTGCCCTTTATTGTGTCTGATATATTTCTGTTCATTTGCATAGCATCTCTTTCTGCATGGGACAGTAATCCCCATGAGTGAGAAATTATGTGTGTATTGTTTATTGCTCTATCCTCAGTGCTTAAAATAGCCTCATATCTGGCAGAGGTTCATAAATATTTGTTGACTTAGTGAATATGTTAATGGACATCTTGGAACCAGCCGAAGAAATTGAACAGCCTGAGTGGGGGCGTGAGGATTAGTGAAAAGAGACAGAGAAGAGAGTTACCGGGAGGACTCCAGTAAATACTGAAGCCGCGAGTTTATTTTTCCTCACCAATATATACACACAGCATAGGTGCAGTACAGCAGAAACAAATTTGCATTTCCTCCCTCAAAAGCAGATCATCTATTATCATTAACTCTCCAGCAATAGCCTAAAGGTCAGAGCAAACAAAGGTCAGATTTCCTAGGGCCTTGTCTTCCATAATCCAATTATCTTTCTTTTGTGTCCCAAGGAACTGGCTGGATTAGCCACA
>PVJL010006968.1:63606-84423 GCA_004026885.1 Lyroderma lyra
CCTTGACTCTCTACCAGTTAACTTGAAGGTCAGAGTAAATGAGAGGGAGTCAGTTCCCCAAGGCAATTCTTCCAAGTACTCAGATAGTCTTCTTTCTTTAGAGTCTCCCAAGGAACTGGCCATATCAGGCACATTCCTCAGATGCAGAAGTAAAACAAGTTTTACTTCCCTAAAGCCAGCCTGCATGGCTCCCAACATGGAGGGGGGGGGACCTCTGTCTCCATGGGTAATGAAAATAACTCTAGGTCATATGCAAACCAGAGAGAACAAAGGATGTCACAAAGTATTTGTTGGGTTCTGATGAATGCCTAATCATTTACTTTCTATTTCAACTACTCTCTTAGGTGCCCTTGGCATGAATGTGTCTTTGTGTGTGTGTGCACTTGACCCACATTCCAGGGAAATTTGTATGCATTGTGGTGGATACCAGACCGAGTAACAAGAGTTACCTGTGGCTTTCCTGGAATCTTCCATGGGGGTATATTTGTTTCTGGGAAGAATGCTTTGGGAATGGGTATTCTGATATCTAATTCTCAGATAGCTCCACCACACAAAGAAAAAACATGTTTCCTACAGTGTCAGACAGTCACCAGGTTGCAAGCTGCCTTTTCCATCTACTTACAGCTTATTTACCTCTTTCAAAGTGCCCCCTTTGTCACTGCCTTCAGGTTTCCTCTTCCTGTCCCTGAAGAGGAAGTTTTAAGATGACTGCGAGTAATATGACACACACACACACATGAATATTGTCTATAATCTGAGGTTCAAGAATCTTGTGCCTTTGTTTTCTACAAATTTGGCCATTTAACCAATGTTAAAGAACAGATTTCATATAATTTTTCTTGGTTTTTAATTAAGACTTGTGTTTTCTTAACTAGTAATCATTATAACCTGAAAAGAATCAGGAAACTTTCTGTTCAGAATTGTCATATCCTCAGTGAGACTCCCTGTCACCCTCATACAACTATTTTTATGGGCCTATTTTAACTATTTTAATTTGTTAAATATAACCACACGCTATAGTACTGAGCAAAAAATACATACTCATCTAATAACATTTTTCTAAGCTTCTACTCTTGGAAGTTACCTTTCCATTTGAATAATTTTTTAATTAAGTACTGAGTAACTTTTAAAACCAAGGTTTTGAAGTTTGTTTTTTTACCATGAACTATAGTAAGCTACATGTCTTTCACTGTAATCAGAACAAACATTTCATGTGCTGTAAAAGTATAACTATGATTTTCATAGTTATTTTATGTAACAACCTTTTTCCTTTTGGAGATGGCACTCTGATAGTTCCTATCTTGATTTTTTTCTGAATGCTTATGACAAGCTTTCAAATTTCTTTCACAGCTCAATAGATGGCTGGAGTTTTCAGTTTGAAAAACTGTAGTGATAAGCTCTTTTATCTACAGCCAAAGTTTTCCCACACTGTTTTCAAAGCCATGGTCCAAAAGTGTCCATAGGACCCAGTGATAGGAACTCTTGCTTACTTTTTACTTTAAGGAATTTTTGCCACCTTTGATTTTCTCATTGCATCATGCTTGGTGTACCCCTGTGTCTGATCCAGTGTTACAGTTTTCCAGAAAAGCTGTAGTTTTTGCCCCTTTTCTATTTCAAATAACTTACTTGAAAAAGATAGAGAGCACCAAGTTCCCATAGGGCTTGACTTAAACACTCATCAGAAAAGAAAAACGGGGGTTCATGTATTCCTTCAGCATACATTTGTTGAGTACTCACCATGTTCCAGGCACAGTTCTGAGCAATGCTTATAAAGCAGAAAAATGTGAAATGTGTTCAGTGTATGAGGTGTAAAATGCTTCCTTCTTTGATGCTGCATTGTGGTGAAAAAGACATAGATTAAACAACAAATGACTTAACATGTCTAATGGTAACAAGTGCTCTGTAGAAAGTCAACAAGGAGTGTGGAAGTTGCCAGAGGTGAATTGAGTGAGGACAAGATTCGTTATTTTACATTGGGTGATAAAGAGGCCTTATTGGTGGGCTGACATTGGGCAGACCTAAAAGATGTGAGGAGCCATCATGTGTCTGTGTGGGAAGAGTTCCCAATAAGATGTAATTCCCATTATAGGGTTGGCTTTCCAAGTTTACTGGATGACCTCATCTTTTTCTTCTACTGGGCTTTGTCTCCATTGTTAAAAATTACTTCCTGCTGTTTCACTTTTATTTCTAGCTATCTGAATTTTGGTCCAGTTTTAGAAGAATGTATGTTATCTATTCAACTTTCTTTTTTTTTTTTTTAAATTCATTTTTATTGTTAGACTTATTGGGGTGACATCTGTTAGCAAGGATTACATAGGTTTCAGGCATACAATTCTACAGTGCATGTCAACTTGTTGTATAAGTTCACCACCTAATGTGACTTCTCTTTCCATCACCTTATATTTAGCTTCCCTCCCTCCTCTCCCACCCCCTCCCCTTTCTGCCCTCCCTAACCCACTCGTCCCCAAATAAACATTAAACTATTGGTTGTGTCCATGGGTTATTTGTTTGTTCATTTCTTTTCTCTTTGTTGCTTTCAGTTTTATATTCCTCATATGAATGAAGTCATACAGTTCTTTGTTTTTTCTGTCTGGCTTATTTCACTAAGCATGATGATCTCCAGGTCCATCCATTTTGTTGTAAATAGCAATATTTCATCTTTTCTTATAGCTGAGTAATATCCCATTGTGTATATGTACCACAGCTTCTTTATCCAGTCATCTGTCGCAGGGCACTTTGGTGGTTTCCATGTTTTGGCCACTGTGAACAGCGCTGCGATGAACATTGGGGTACATAAGTCTTTGTGGACAAAAGTTTTCAAGTTTTGGTAGATCCCCAGAAGGGGGATTGCTGGGTCAAATGGTAACTCCATTCCCAATTTTCTGAGGAACCTCCATATCGACTTCCACAGTGGTTGTACCAGTTTGCACTCCCACCAGCAGTGGGAGTTCCTTTTTCTCCACATCCTCTCCAGCACTTGTTATTCCTTGTCTTGTTGATAATCACCATTCTAACAGGTGTGAGGTGGTATCTCATTGTGGTTTTGATTTGCATTTCCCTAATAGCTAATGAGGATGAGCATTTTCTCAAATGTCTGCTGGTCGTTTGTATTTCTTCATGGGAGAAGTGTCTGTTTAGTTCTGCCCACTTTTGAATTGGGTTGTTTGGTTTTTTGTTGTTAAGTCTTATTAGTTCTTTATATATATATATATTGCATTATTTGCAAATATTTTCTCCCCACCAGCATTTTTTAATGAAATAGAGTAGAAAATATCAGGGCCCTTGGTAATAACTGCAAGTGACAGTAAACACTGCAGCCTACTGCCAAGAATAGTGTGAGAAATAGTGGAGAGGGCAAGATGAAACTAGAGATTTTTACAAATAAATATAAATGTATCCATGAGAAAGCATCCTGCTACCACTCTCACTAGTGAATAAAAACAGTGTTTTAATGAAACCAAAAAAAAAAAAAAAAAAGAAACTAGATATTTTCCCCCCAGTAATTCATACATATATCTACATATATGGGGGTTTTGCCTAAAATCTATTTCCTCTTGTGGGTCATAATTGACAGTTTGGAAAATACTAATTATTGTATCTTGAAGATAATGCAGTGAGAAACCATGATATTTAGTAATTTTGACCTGTAATGTATTAATTTTAAATGTTTGTCCTTACCTTTCCATGGAGCATCAGCCCTTCACACCAGATGAAATCTCCCAGTTAGAGAGAGAAGAAAAGCTTTGGATGCTAAAGACAACCAACCAGAATCATAGCTCCTCAGGTGAGAGCTGTGTGAGTCTGAGATCATCCTGCTTCTTGTCACCTCCACCACAGACTCTGGTCCGAGTGAGTGCCTAGTCTCTGGTCACTGTGGGAGTCTTGGTATTACTTTCACTCTCCCATTTTGTCTTTCACAATGACTTCTTCACTCCAAGTGATTCTTGTAAATGGTTTTCAGTTCCTGAGTCCTCTGCTCAAAACTTCTAGTAGTTTCTTACTTGATTTAGAGTAAAATCCAAGTATTTGAGTGGTTTATAATATCCCATGTGGCTGCTGTTCCTCTTCTCCCATTCCCCTGTGAACATGAACTGTCACTTTCTCCCTTGTGAGTCTGTTGCATCCAGTTTTGCCTCTTGTTATGCCAAGTATGCTCCTGCCTCATCACCTTCTACTTGTTCTTTACTCTGTCAGGAGTGTTGTTGCCCTCTGTCAGCCTCTTAGCCCTTCTCTTATTTCAGGTAGGCCTTTTCTTAAATGTAATCTCATAAGAAAGGTCTCGCATGACCCCTCCATTTCTAATACTTTTTTCTTCTTCACTCTTATTTCTCTTATGAAGTCTTACTTGGTGTCTAAGCATTGATCACCACTTAACATATTAACATATATTTTTATTTAACTCTATATAATCTCAGGAAAGGAGCAGTTAGTCTGTTTATTCATTGCTATATCCTCAGTATATAGAACAGACCTGGAAGAGGGCACATGAGCTGTAAGTATTGGTTAAATGAATGAATGAGTTAATAATGGTTATAGGGATTTTTTTCCATTAGTCACAAAGATCCTTAAAGATTTGTAATGAAAAATGTATGATGAAGGCATAGCCTAGAACCATTTTTTATCCCCAATGGGTGCCTGATTTTAATTCATTAGTAACTTTTGGTTATGTGTATTAATAGGTAGGTAGCCACATTTAATGAAAGCTTAGCTTTGTACTTGTAACCAAATTGATTAGCATTTTCCCCCTGTGGCTTTCCTGCAGGCTTGATAGTGAATCATATTATCTTGGTAGAAAACTAGTTTTTAGAATGGAGTTCTAATAAACACTTTATATGGAGACACATTTACTACTTACAAAACTCCTTTGATATTTTTCTATTCTGTTAATACTCATAACTGCTATATTTCAAACTCACTTAATCCTATCCTTCATCTGGAAAAACAATGGTGTAGTCTATGTAGGTAAATGTATCTATATCTATCAATTTGACAGTCTACTTTCACAAACATTATTCCTGAGGCTCTTGATATTTTTCTCTTACTTGAAAAATAAAACATTTTACACACAGAAAGAAAGTACAAATATTTTAGAAGTAATCATTCCATAAGCCCCATTGCCACTTTCATGCCTTGTGCTTTTTTTCTTTTTATGGTAAGATCATGATTCTTACCATGATCTCTATCAGCGTGATTTCTCATCTGCAACCTCCGCTGCATTTAGCCTTGTATCTGGTGGCACCTTTCAACTCACCAACAAGATTGCTCTTTCCAGAACCTTTCCTGTTATGGGTAACTTACTTGAAAATCTCTTTTCCTTTTGTAACATAGTTCAAAACTTCCAAAAAGAATTCAAAGTAGGATCTACATACCTATTCAATGTATATTTAATAAACACTGACTGTCAGACAGTGATGATAAAGCATTGAACAATATAAAATGTTCATCCTCATTACTAGTGTGTCCAGATGGAAGAGACCAAAAAACATAAAGGATAGTATGTCATATGGTAATATATGTTGTGTAAAAACAAAGCAGGGGAAGGGGAATGGAGATTGCCAGGTGCTTATAATAGATAGAGAATCGACTATTTGATATTGGGTGACAAAAGGTTTCACTGATAGGTCTTCTTTGAAGAGATACCTAAATTAAAGTGAGCAGCAAGCTGTCTGGCCAATTGGTAGAACAGTTTCAAGGAGAACATAACTCGTCCTGTCCAGTGTCAGCTTTCACAATCTATACTATGCCCTGTTTATTTCCACCTCACAAGTTATTGCTCTTTTGTAAAACTTAGCTTCTGATTTTTCACTTTTCCCCCATTGGTCATTATAGGAACTTAAATTGGTGTGAGATTTGAGAGTACTGTATCTTACTACTGTAGACCTTTTCCCCTAGTCATCTTCCTGAAGGATATTTCCCAGCAGGAGGTGAAAGACTACTCTCTGCTTACACTCTGAACTTTAGAAATGGGTGATAAGATATTTTCTCTCAAATGTGTCTCTCCAACTAGCCTGGTGCCTCAGAGGCTCCTTACATTGAACTTCCAATAAAATAACCCAAAGCAAAGGTTTTCAACATTGGCCCAAGACATCTTCTGATAATTTATCTGTGAAGATTTTACTAGACATTTTCAGCAGGGCTCAAGTGGAAGGGTTTTACTAGACATTTTGAGCATTTTGGTCAGATTTGTATGCAGTAGGCAGAATTATGTGGAAGTTATTTGTCAAACACCAGCTGCAGCCAAAGAAGAGAAGGTTGCTAGGAAGGTGCAGTATCATCATTGTAAAGATTATCTAGGATGGATTATTCTTGCTCTGCAGACACCAAATTTGTAACCTGTAGCTCTCTAATGAAACTTAGTAGAGTTGTAAATGGGTCTCATTAAAGTGTAGTAAAGGGGATCCTGGTGGACTGACCACCTCTTGGTATCTGGAGGCATGTAAATCAGAGAATGTGATGGATGATGATAAAAATGGAAATTTGCCATGGTTCAATACAGCCTGAGAAAGCATTCACATCCCCCACTTCCAAATTCTTTTTATGCTTTTAGGAGACAAGAATCTAAATGATACAGAGATTCTTCATGAAGTTAGATTAAGATCCCTGTCACATGAAGAGCTATTCTGCTCACAGATTTGGTAACAGGTCACTAAGGAGTTAACCCAAAGTCAAGATTCCATAGTAAATATTAAGAAACTAGTCTCAGTTGCAAAAAGAAGGTGATGCACTCTGTAAATTTGATTAATTTGATGAAGGCTGTAATCAGATTTCACAACTTCAGGTTCACTACACCTCAGTTGAGACCTGATTTGACTGAGATGATCCTTTATGGTGGTTTTCCATGAACTGCCTTTTGTTTTTAGGGTCCATATGATGGACCAAAGTATCATCACTGGTAATGATCTTCTTTAAGAAGTCCTGACCTTCTTTTTAAAAAATTTAAAGACAATTGGAGTAACTTTTCCTGCTGTTAAGAATTCAATAACAGCACTCAATTTGACTGACTGACTGAACACTCTTTCATTTCAATGTGTACTGGGTGGAAAATATAAGCATCTGTGTATGCAAGGCCAAGAACGACAGAGTGCAGACATCTTATGACTACACAGAATCAATTATATCTAGATTGTCCATAGATTGAAAATATTACAGTGGAAGCAAAATTCATCAGCCCACCCTCACATTTGGTGTAGGGACCTTAACTAGAGGTAGCACTTAACTAGAGGTTGTGGTAGTCTGCCTAAAGGACCTGCCATCCATTTGTATTAGGCTAATGAATAGGCAAATAGTGCTATTGAAAGGATGAATAAGGACTTCTTTTGCCAACAGTCATTAAAAGTGGGTCATAATTCCTTAGTACCTTCTTTAATGAGACATTATCGGTGTTTACAAATTTAATAGGAAGTGGCATTGGATTTGAACTTTTGAACTGTTTTTACTTCCAACACTTCTGACGCCAAATGTGTGGGGGTTTTCCAGTGATTTGATTCAATTCTGACACTGACTACCCAGAGTTAGCTTTAGACCTACAGGTTAAGGACACAGTCCCACAAGACTGCCCCAACTTCAGACTCCAATAGCAAGTCCTATGCTTCCCATACTTTTGACAGACCAGTAATAAATTGGATGTCCCCACAACCCCCCTCCTTTTGTTCAATAATTTGCCAGAGCAACTCACAGAACTTGGGAGAACAGTTTACTTAATGTTATAGGACATTATAAAAGATACAATTCAGAAATGGCCAAATGGAAGAGATGTATAAAGCAAAGTATGACTATAGGGCTGAGTGCATCCATGCCCTCTCTGAATGTGCCATCCTCCCAGCACTTAGATGTGTTCACCAACTCAGAAGCTCTCCAACATCAACATTTAGGGGTTTTGTGGAAGTTTTATTGTGTAGGCATGATGGACTGAGTCATTGACCATGAGGGATTGAACTTAATCTACAGTTCCTTTCACCACCTTGGAAGTCAGGAAGAGTGGGACTGAAAGTTCCAAATCTCTAATCATGCCTTCATCTTTGTGGCAACTAATATTTCTTATATCAATACCACAAGGCTTAAATTAATATAAATGATCATTAGTTCGAGTATCCAACTTAAGATAGAGATGTGCAATTCCACAAAGGTCATGGCAAGTTTATTCCATTGATAAGAGATAGATCTTGGAATTCCAAGCACTCAGTGTCCAGTGGTATTTTCAATAGTGGAGGATTTTTCCTTTTTAAACTTTGACAGGTCACTAGGTACCAATGTGATCTGTTATCTAATATCAATAAAATACTCAATAAAATTTATAATTGAGTATTTTATGGAGACAAAATTACCAACAATGAAGTATCAGTGTGTTACTTCCAGGATGTGTTCAGAGCACTGAGGACTATTTGACCCCTAGCAGTAGCAAGAGATAAGGGATTGCTATTGGTGGAGGTTTATAAAGGGGTTTGTTATGGACATAGGGTTCAGTGAAGCTGTGGAAGGTTCAGTGAAACTGTGACAACCTTGAGTTGTCAATGGGTGGCATGGTAGTTGGGAGTTATGTAAGGATATTATGAGTGGTGTTAAGACTATAAATGATTAAGTGACCTATTGAGAGTTAAGACTTGCATCTTTGAGGTGGACTTTTCTGCAAGTCAAATGACTGTAGGGTCTAAATTCATGAATCTTCAGTATCAAACATTTGGGATTCTAATGAGGGGAGCATTGTTTGGTGGATCATAATTTTATTTTTGTAATAACCACAATAATTTTAAATTCTGTCTGGGTCATTCTGGGATTCAACTTGGTACATGGTGACATGCAAGATAGATTCATTTGTTGTTACTAGTTTCAATTAAGGGGCCTCTTTTGTTTTGGCCTGGCCTATTAATGACTGTAATGACACTTGATAATTGGGAGGAGCTCTTTGTATATTCTCTAATCCTTTTAATGTTTGTGGAGGCTGTAGTGATCTTCCTTCTTTCATTCCTGATATTAGTGATATTGTTTCTCTCTATTTTTTTTAACTTGGTTATTGTGGCTTCAAGTTTATCAATTTCCTTGATCTTTTCAAAGAACTAGCTCTTGGATTTATTGATCTTCTCAACTTTTTTACTTACAATTTTCTTTTTTTCTTTTTCTTGTTAAATTTATTGGGGTGACATTGATTAGTAAAAATGACATGGGTACTAGGTGTACAATTCTACATTACATTTTCTATGTGTTGTACTATGTGTTCATCACCCAGAGTCAGTTCTCTTTCCATCACCATATATTTGTGTCTCTGTCCCTTCTCACTCATCCCCCTCCACCCTTACCCTCAGGTAACTAATAAATTATTGGGGAGTTCCCTGATGGTGTAGTGGCTTAAGGCTTCAGCGCTGGCGCTGTCAGCGCTGCGGCCTGGGTTCGATTCCCAGCCAGGGAGCTACCCACATACCAAAAAGCAAAAAAAAAAAAAAAGAAAAAAAGTTATTGACTATATCCATTAGATTTATTTCTTTATTGCTTTTGACTTTATGTTAACAATCAAACTAAATTTCTCCATCTCTTTCCCTTATTTTACCCACTCTACCATTTTTTCTCCCATTTTAAAGAAGTCCCTCTAACATTCTTTGTAATACTGTTTTGGTGGTGATATATTTCTTTAGCTCTTTCTTATCTGAGAAGCTCCTTCAATTTTGAATGCTAGCCTTGCTAAATACAGTATTCTTGGGGTAGATCCTTGTTTTTTGTCATGTTGAATATTTTCTGCCAGTCCCTTCTGGCCTATAAAGTTTCTGGTGAGAAATCAGCTGAGAGTCGAATGGGTGTCCCTTTATAAGTTACTACTTGCATTTCTCTTGCTGTTTTTAGTATTTTGTCTTTTTCTTTAATTCTTGCCATTTAAATTATGATGTCATTTAGTGTGTTCTTGTTTGGGATCATCTTGTTTGGGATTCTCTGTGCATCCTGGACTTGTATGTCTATTTCCTTCACCAGGTTAGGAAAATTTTCAGTCATTATTCAAATAATTTCTTGATCTCTTGCTTTTCCTCTGTCCCTTCTGGCACACCTATGACTCTGATATTTTTACATTTGATATAGTCTCAGAGGAATCAATCTTCATTCATTCTCATTTTTTTGGAAATTATTTTTTAACTATTCTGGCTGTATGTTTTCTGCTGGCTTTTGCTGCAAATCGCTGCTTTGTGCTTCCATTTATGTAGTTCAGTGACTTTTATTCCGTTCTTCATTTCAGTTAATGTAGTCATTATCTCTCTCTGGCAGAGGCCTATGGGGGAGGGGTGTTTGTGGCTTTTTTTTCTTCCTGTGACTTCAGGGGTTGTGCAGGGAGTTTAGGTGTGATTGCATCTTCCTGTTCTCAGTTTGTTCCATGCACTGATTCTTCCCTGAGAGTTGGGGTCAGTCCTATTTGCTCGTCTTTCAGATTGTGCTGGTTGTGGGCCAAGAAATGCCTGCATAGCCCTCCTCTACTTCTCCTTCCTGGCTGGAGCATTCGAGTTGCAGCTCCTCACTGCCCAGCCACTTCCCTTCCTCTGGGAACCAGAGTGAAGTTCGGTGGCTGCATTTTGTGGACTGGTCTGTACTTCCTGGGGACCAAAGTGAGGTGGTTGCGGTATCTCACACCCCCACCTCTGGGCCTCCTTTCCTTTGTTCTACAGACTGAGTAAGGTCCAGAGCACTTTCCTGCCACCTTCTTCCTCCTCTCTCCCCCAGCAGTAGAGTTCCAAGTAGGGACCCACGTTTGGCAGCATTTCTACTCTTCCCCTTTTATTTCTCCTTTGTTTAATCCTCTTCCTTCCTGCAGGAACCTTAATGCAATGAGTGGGTTTATTAGCTGTGATTGTGCATTGTGTAGAGGGTCCTTAGTTGAGGTGTAGTTGTTTTATTAGTTGTAATCTCCAGAGGAATTTTTCAGAGGGCCCTCTCACACTGCCATTTTGTTGCCATTCTGTTTCCAATTTTATTAATTTTAATCTGTATTATGTTCTGCTTGCTTTTCATCTACTTTGCTTTTCTGCTTTCTGTTTATTTTTAAAAATTATACATGTTTTTTATTGTTAAGTCATAAAGAGGTATCAAAATTGAAAACACAGGGGACCTTCTCAAGATGGCGACCAGGGAGGAGGTCCCTAAAACCTCTCCCAGAAAACACAATTAAATGGCCAACCTGGAGCCAAGTTAGAAAACCCTGAGTGACACAGTGACAACTGAGAAATTCACACATCACAAGAAAACACCTGAAGGTTAGAGAGGGGGGCGAGTGGGAGAGAAGGGAGGGAACAGAGACAGATTGCAATGGGACCCCATTGCTGATGACTAAAAAAACTAGAAAGAAATTGGGGAGCAGTAAAATATATGGGAGGGAGGAGGCCAAGAGTGAAAGCCAGAGTGGCAGAAGGCTCGGAGACCATGAGGGAGCTGGACCTTAAACCGAGTAAGCTTGGGAACCAGTCTCTGAAACTCTTAAGTGGCAGGAAGGCTGAACAAGGACCCTAAACATCCAAGGACTCTAAACAGCCACAGGCCAAAGTAAAGCCCCAGACACATCACCTTGGCTCCCGGTGCCCCCATGGCCTGCAACAAGTATGCATGCAGCTCCTCTGCAGGGCCGCTTTCCCCAGCCCGCAGCAGAGGTGCACTGGCCGCCCTCATGTGGCTCATGACATCAGGCCCATGACTTTAGACCCGTGGCTGACATGCACCCAGTGTCCTCACTTGGCATTCTCACAAGGCCTGGCCCATGATGTGTATGTGTCCAGTGCATTCGAGCACCCCTGGTGATCTCACAGTGCCTGCAGATTCCACACATGGGACTTGCACACCTGGGGCACTAGCCCAGTGCCCTCATGTGCATCTGGCAATCCTGTGGGGACTGCAGAGCACGCACACCCAGCACTCTCACTCAGTGCCCTCATGCACACCAGGCAATATTGCAGGGCCTGCAGGTTTCAGCTGTGGAGTGCATGCATCCAATGCCATTGTATGACACTCTTGTGCAACCTGCATTTTCAGGCCTGCACTGCATGAGCTCCCACTGCCCTCATGCAGTTCACGCTTGCAGACTCAGCCAGAGCAAGAGTGGACTTGGCCTGCATCCCATCAGCCTCCCTCATCTTCTCCAGCTTCCACAGCAAAGGGCAGGAGGTTGAGCTGCCCCAGTGCACATTTTTTTGGCCTCTCCCCTTTCCTACAGCCTCCCCAATGAACTGCAGGAAGTGAGAGGAGTGCAGATCGATGTGACCCACCTCCAAATGCAGCTGGAGGTCAGAGATAAGACTTAAAAAACTCCCACCTCTCCCAAAACTTGCCCCCCAGTGCCACCTAGGTCTGCTCTACAGCAAGACACCACAAAAATAATAATCAGAGAAAGAGAGCTCCTGGGCTCTGCTGAATATGAAGCCCTCATGCCAAAGAAGAAGAACCCAGTAGACATATAAGTACCTTAAAATTTAAATCTGCTCAGAAAGAACATGAAAAATCTCCAGGAAAGGACCTCATGGACCCAGAGATTTTTGAACTAAGTGACAGAGATTTTAAAGTAGCCATTCTAAAGACTCTGAGACAAATTAAAATATACTGGCAAAACATCATAACTGAGGTGAATGACCTAAGAAAGGAAATCCGTGAACAAAAGGAACAATTTAACAAAGAAATTCAAAACATAAGGAAGAATGAAATGAAAATTCAAGAGATAAATAATACAATAAAAGAAGGGAGAAATGAAAAAACTGCCATAGAAAACAGGGCCAACCAGATGGAGGAAAGATTTAGCGATATTAAAGATCAGAACATGGAAACATTGCAGAAAGAGGAAGATAGGGAATATAGAACCAAAAGGATTGAAAGAACTCTGCAAGAACTATATGACTCTATGAGACAAAACAACATCAGGACAATAGGATTAGAAGAAGGGGCAGAGCACTCAAACAAATATAGATGACAACTTTCCAAACCTATGGAAAGATGTGGAACCCCAAATTCAAGAAGAAAATAGGTCTTCTAGATACCTAGACCCTAGAAGATCTTCTCCAAGACACGTGGTACTAAAGATGTCTGAAACTAAAGACAAAGAGACAACTCTCAAGGCAGCCAGGGACAAAAGATCTATAATCTTTAGAGGAAAACACAACAGGCTGGCATCAGACTTCTTAGCAGAAACTCTACAAGCCAGGAGGGAGTGGAATCAAATATTCAAAACTTTAAAAGAGGGAAATTTCCAGCCAAGAATAAATTATCCAGCAAAATTATCTTTCAGATATGAAGGAGGAATAAAGGCCTTCTCAGTCACACAGAAGCTGAGGGAATTTGCCAGCACAAGGCTGGCACTTCTAGAAATACTGAAGAAGTCTCTTTGACTTGAAACAGAACATCAAGACAAATGGAATAGAGTTGGGGAAACATGAAAGAAAACAAAACAAAACAAAACAAAGTAATGGCTGCAGGAAATCCTTACATATCGATCATCACTCTAAATGTTAATGGACTGAACTCACCAATAAAAAGACACAGACTGGATTAGAAAACAAAACCCATCCATATGCTGTTTCCAAGAGACACACCTCAGCCATAAAGACAAACACAGACTGAGAGTGAAAAGAATAGAAAGAATACTCCAAGCAAATGGTAACCAGAGAAAAGCAGAAGTTGCATACTGATATCTGATGAAATAAATTTCAGGTTAAAAAATATAATGAGAGACAAAGATTGACATTACATAATGACAAAAGGCACAATACAACAACAAGGATATTTGACACTAATTCATATATATACTCCCAACCAGGAAGCACCAAAATATACAAAGAAACTACTAACAGATCTGAAAAGAGAAAAATGACAAAATATATAAAAGTAGCCTCAGCAAATTTAAGAAGAGCGAAATCATACCAAGTGTATTCTCAGACCACAAAGCTTTGAAATTGGAGATCACCTGTAAAAAGAAAGAAGAAAAAACCACATATACATGGAGGTTAAAGAACATCTTATTAAAAATGACTGAATAAATGGACAAATAAAAGAAGAGATGGAAATATTTATAGAAACTGACAATAAAAATAAAACATATCAAAATTATTGGGAAACAGCAAAAGCAGTAATAAGAGAGAAATATTTATCATTACAGGCCTATCTTAAGAAGCAAGAAATATAACAAGCAAATACCTTAAGATCCCAATTTAAAAAAACTAGGAAAAGAAGAATAGACAAAACCCAAAGTCAGCAGAAGAAAAGAAATAATAAAATTTAAAGCAGAGCTAAACCAATTAGAGAATAGAAGGACAATAGAAAAATTAATATTACAAACAGCCAGTTCTTTGAGAAAGTCAACAAAATTAACCAACCCCTGGCTAGACTAATCAAAGAGTGAAAGAAAATGACACAAATATCCAAAATTAGAAATGAAAGGGGAGACATTACCACTGATACCACAGAAATACAAAGGATTATAAAAAAATATTATGAAGGGGTTTATGCCACTAAATAAACAACCTAGAAGAAAGGGACAAGTTCCTAGAAACTTATAGCCTACCTAGACTGAACCCAGAAGAACTGGATAATCTAAATAGACCAATCAGCAGAAAAAAATTGTAATGATTATCCATAATCTCCCCAGAGTCAAAAGCCCTGGACCAGATGATCTCACCAATGAGTTCTACCAGGCATTCAAAGAATTAATACCTATACTCCTCAGACTCCTCCAAAAAATTGAAGAGGAAGCAATACTTCCTAACTCATTCTATGAGGCCAACATTACCTTAATACCAAAGCCTGGTAAAGCCAACACACAAAAAAAGAAAACTATAGACCAATATCTCTAATGAACACAGATGAAAATTCCGAAACAAAATGTTAGCAAATGGAATATAACAAAGCATCAAAAAGATTATACATCATGATCAAGTGTGATTCATCCCAGGAGCACAGGGATGGTTCAACATATGAAAATCAATCAATGTGATACACCAGATAAACAAAATAAAAGATAAAGACCATATGGTCATATCAATTGATGCAGAAAAAGCTTTCAACAAGATACAACATCCATTTATGGTCTTTATAAAGACCATATATGAGAAACCCTCAGCTAACATCATATTGAATGGGGAAAACCTAAAGGCTAGTCCTCTAAAATCAGAAAGAAAACAGGATGCCCCCTGTCACCATTGCTATTCAATATAGTACTGAAAGTTCTATATTGGGAAAGAAGAGGTCATATTGTCACTATTTGCAGATGACATGATCCTTTATGTAGAAAAATTTAAATATTCCACCAGGAAACTATTAGAAACAATAAATGAATACAGTAAAGTTGCAGGATACAAAATCAATGTACAAAAATCAACAGCATTCCTATATACAAATAATGAATCTTTAGAAATAGTAATGAGGGAGTCAATTCCTTTTGCTATCACAACAAAAAGAATGAAATACCTGGGAATTAATTTAACAAATAATGTGACAGACTTATAAATGGAAAACTATAAGACACTTTTGAAAGAAATTGAAGGAGACACAAGAAATTGAAAGATAACCCCTGTTCATGGATAGGAAGACTTACCATTGTTAAAATGGCAATTCTGCCCAAAGCAATCTATAGATTTAATGCAATGCCTATCAAAATTCCAGTAACACTTTCATGAAATAGATAAAAGAATTATCATATTTATATAAAACCAAAAAAGACCTCAAATTGCCAAAGCAATACTACATAAAAAGAATAAGGCTGGTGGTATTACACTCCCTGACTTCAATTCATAATACAAAACATCAAAATAAAAACAGCTTGGTATTCGCAGAAAAACAAAATCATAGACCAATGGAACAGAACTGAAAACCCAGAAATAAATCCACAAGGTTATGGACAAATAATTTTTGATAAAGGAGCAAAAAAATATGCAATGGAGAAAAGACAACCTCTTCAGTAGGTGGTGCTGGGAAAGCTGGAAAACACATGCAAAAGAATGAATCTGAGCTGTGAACTCTCACCATATGCAAAAAACAACTCAAAATGGATTAAAGACCTTCATGTAACTCAAAACAATGAACTGTATAGAAGAAAACATATGACTTAACATCAAGATAATAAACAACCCAATTAAAAAGTGGGCAGAGGAACTAAACAGACACTTCTCCCATGAAGAAATACAAATGGCCATTAGACATATGAAAAAAAAAGCTCATCCTCATTAGCTATCAGGGAAATGCAAATCAAAACCACAATGAGATATCACCTCACACCTGTTAGAAGGGCTATTATCAACAAGACAAGGATTAACAAGTGCTGGAGAGGATGTAGAGAAAAAGGGACTCTTGCACACTGCTAGTGGGAGTGCAAACTAGTACAATCACTATGGAAGACGGTGTGGAGGTTCCTCAGAAAATTGGGAATGGGGTTAGCATATGGCCCAGCAACCCCCCATCTGGGAATCTACCCCCAAAACTTGAAAACCTTAGCCTGCAGAGACTTATGTACCCCAATGTTCATCACCGCACTCTTCAAAGTGACAAAAACATGGAAACAACCAAAGTGCCCTATGACAGATGACTGGATAAAGAAGCTGTGGTACATATATACAATGGAATATTACTCAGTTGTAAGGTAAGATGAAATACTGCCATTTAGAATAAAATGGATGGACCTAGAGATAATCATGTTCAGTGAAATAAGCCATACAAAAAACATAAAAAACTGTATGACTTCAGTCATATGCAGAATATAAAACTGAAAGTAACAGAGAAAAAACAAACAAACAAACCAAAAACCCATGGACACAATCAATAGTTTAATGTTTATTTGGGGACAAGTGGGAAGGTGATAGAAGAAGGGGGAGGGAGTAGGAGAGGAGGAAGAGGGAGCTAAATATATGGTGATGGAAAGAGAACTCACACTGGGTGGTGAACTTATTATACAACACGTTGACAATGCACTGTAGAATTGTACACCTGGAACCTATGTAAATCTTGCTAACCAATGTCACCCCAATCAGTCTAACAATAAAAAAAAAGTCATACCATTTCAGTAATAACACTAGAGGGTTTTTAACAGAGGAAATAATATACTTTAACTAATGTTTTAAAAAATTTACCCAAACTTAAGGGTTGAGATCTTAATGGAGGAAACAAGAGCAGAATCAGAAAAATTGTGTAAGCTGCCAATGCAGTAGCTATCAACTTCAGAATGGAGAAAGTGGTGAAATGTGGGAAGGTTACAGAGATAGCACAAAGGGATTAACTGATCAACTCAACCATGGGTTTGAAAGAAAGAGAAAAATCAAGATAATTAAAAATTATTGATTTTGTTTGTGGATAAAAATTGAAAACAAAATTACAGAGTAAGACTTAACATAACTACTAGGAGTGTCAAAGCATATGAAAATGGGATTAGGCACAGGGCAATGTGAATTAATGAACATGGGAAAGACAGCATGGGGATAACAGTGAGCATGTGCTGAAGATACTAAGGGAGAGAATCCAGTGAAAATTTTTATCCTAGACAAGTGCCTAGGTAAAGAAATGATGGGACAAAATTTTTAAACCTCCCTATGTGCTTAAGAGCCATCCTTGCCATTGGCACTGTCTCTGTCATTCTCTCCTTCCTCAGCCTCTTTTTCTTCATCCTTGATCAACTCCAGATGGTCACCCCCCAATATTCATTATCATCATCATCCAGTAGGTCCCCCTCCTCAGCAGAGTCATCTACATTCCCCTCAGACTCCACCTTCACGTTAGTCTCATCTTTCTTCAGGGAGCTGCCGCTCTGCTCCTCTTCTGATTTATCATTCTTCATCCCTCTTTGCTCTGTTCCTTTTCAATTTTTTTCAGACTTTCCAGTTTAGAATCCATTTTGTGTATTATCTGAGTCAATTCCTTTTTAATTGTTTGAAGCTCATCTCCTTTCAACTTTCCAGACTTGGAAGAAGATCTGCACTGTCCACTCTTAGAATTAAAACCAGCTTTGCTTCTTTATGAGGTATTTCCTGATACATACTGGTGTTTGGAGGCACTACAGTCTGAGCCATAGGAGGTGGAGGAGGAACACCTGCTGGGTAACTACATTCTGTCATAATAATCCTACTGAAAGTTACAGTCCAAGTCAAAAGAGGAGCCATACATTTCCACTGCAGATCTTTTCACACCTGCTTTTTTCCTCAGTTCACTTTTGGCTCTGCAGCTAAATTAACATCTAAAACCTGGCCAGCAATCATTCTGCCATCCTATCCTGCCACAGCAGTTCAGGCATTTCTCTCATTAACATATTGAATGAAGGCAAAGCCCTTATGAACAGAGAAACTCACAATTTTGCCATTCTGAGAAGACTGCCTCCACATCAGACTTCTTGACCACAAGATTATTAAGATTCCCAATGGATACATAAGAGTGCATGGAGTGAAGATCTGTCTTGTTGATAACATTGCTGGTCATTCTTTAAAGATAAAGTTCTTCACAAAGCCAAAAAATGTAGTTGAAGATAAGAAACATCTCATTCAAGCAAAGTTCCACTAACTCATATATTTCAAGTGATTTCTAACCTGGAGGTTCTTGAGGTAGGCAAGGTGGCCACAACCCCTCAGTCTTCATCTCTTCACTAAATGGCCCCTGCTCTTCTACTTTCTTAAGTTAGAAGCTAAGATCATTGATTTGAGATCTTCCCTAATATAATTCTTGAATGGTATTTATTTCTAGGCACTTAGTTGACTCTATGGCACAAATTTGATGTTGTACTTTCATTTCCATTCAATTCAAAGTGTTTTTTAATGTTCCTGGTGACTTCCTCTTTGACCTGTGGATTATTAAGTATTCTGTTTTAAAATTTCTATATATTGGGGTGATTAGCCAGATATCGGTTCCAAATTTATATTTTTATTTCATTGTGATCAGATCACATGTTTTATATGATTTCAGTTCTATTCAATTTGTTAAAGTTTGTCTTATGGCCAGAATATGGTCTCTTTTGGTAAATATTCTTTGTACTTGGAAAGAATATATATCCTGCTGTTGTTGGGTTATCTATAAATATTAACTCACTTAGGTCAAGTTTATTGATAATGTTGTGAAGGTCTTCTATAGCCTTACTAATTTTTTATCTACTTATTCTATCAATTGCTGAGAAAAGAGTACTTAAATTACCAGATGTAATTGTGCATTCATCTATTTCTCTTGAATTCTGTCAGTTTTCTTCTGAGTACTTTGGAACTCTCTCGTTAAATAATAAATATTTAAGATTCTGAATGAAATCAATGTAGGTGAAATCTACATTGTCTGATACTGACAATAATATTAATATAGTCATTCTTATTTCTTATGATTAGTTTTTGCATAGCATATTATTTTCTATTCTTTTTTTAATTCATTTTTATTGTTAGACTTATTGGGGTGACATCTGTTAGCAAGGATTACATAGGTTTCAGGCATACAATTCTACAGTGCATTGTCAACTTGATGTATAATAAGTTCACCATCTAATGTGACTTCTCTTTCCATCACCTTATATTTAGCTTCCCCCCTCCTCTCCCACCCCCTCCCCTTTCTCCTGTCCCTAACCCACTCGTCCCCAAATAAACATTAAACTGTTGATTGTGTCCATGGGTTATTTGTTTGTTCATTTCTTTTCTTCTTTGCTTTCAGTTTTATATTTCGCATATGAGTGAAGAAGTCATACAGTTCTTTGTTATTTCTGTCTGGCTTATTTCACTAAGCATGATGATCTCCAGGTCTATCCATTTTGTCGCAAATGGCAATAATTCATCTTTTCTTATAGCTGGGTAATATTCCATTGTGTATATGTACCACAGCTTCTTTATCCAGTCGTCTATCACAGGGCACTTTGGTTGTTTCCATGTTTTGGCCACTGTGAACAGCGCTGTGATGAACATTGGGGTACATAAGTCTTTGCAGACAAAGCTTTTCAAGTTCTTTGGGTAGTTCCCCAGAAGGGGGATTGCTGGGTCAAATGGTAACTCCATTCCCAATTTTCTGAGGAACCTCCACACTGCCTTCCACAGTGGTTGTACCAGTTTGCATTCCCACCAGCAGTGTACCAGAGTTCCTTTTTCTCCACATCCTCTTCAGCACTTGTTATTCCTTGTCTTGTTGATAATAGCCATTCTCACAGGTGTGAGGTGGTATCTCATTGTGGTTTTGATTGCATTTCCCTGATAGCTAATGAGGATGAGCATTTTTTCATATGTCTGCTGGCCATTTGTATTTCTTCATGGGAGAAGTGTCTGTTTAGTTCTTCTGCCCACGTTTCAATTGGGTTGTTTTTTTGTTGTTGATAAGTCTTATTAGTTCTTTATATATTTTAGATATTAGACCCTTATCTGATGCGTTATTTGCAAATATTTTCTCCCATTCAGTTGGCTGTCTCTTTGCCTTGTTGATGGTTTCTCTTGCTGTGCAGAAGCTTTTTAGTTTGATATAGTCCCATTCATTTATTTTTGCTTTTACTTCCCTTGCCTTTGAGGACAGGTTCATGAAGTCTTCCTTGAGTCCTAGGTCTATAAGTTTAGTACCGATGTCTTCTTCTATACAGTTTATTGTTGCAGGTCTGATATGAAGGTCTTTAATCCATTTTGAGTTAATTTTTGTATATGGAGAGAGTTCACAGCTCAGGTTCATTATTTTGCATATGTTTTTCTAGTTTTCCCAGCACCACCTACTAAAGAGGCTGTCTTTTCCCCATTGTATGTTTTTTGCTCCTTTATCGAAAATTATTTGTCCATATATTTGTGGGTTTATTTCTGGGTTTTCAGTTCTATTCCATTGGTCTCTATTTCTGTTCTTCTGCCAGTACCAAGCTGTTTTGACTATTGATGCTTTGTAATATAAATAGAAGTC
>PVJL010006969.1:0-32063 GCA_004026885.1 Lyroderma lyra
GTATTCTGTTTGCTAATATTTTGTTCAGGATTTTTGCATCTGTGTTCATCAGAGATATTGGTCTATAGTTTTCTTTTTTTGTGTTGTCTTTGCCAGGCTTTGGTATTAGAGTAATGTTGGCCTCATAGAATGAGTTAGGAAGTATTGCTTCCTCTTCAAGTTTTTGGAAGAGTCTGAGGAGGATAGGCGTTAATTCTTCCTTGAGTGCTTGGTAGAACTTGTTGGTGAAACCATCTGGTCCAGGGCTTTTGCCTTTAGGGAGATTATGGATAGTCATTTCAATCTCATTGCTATTGATTGGTCTACTTAGATTACCCACTTCTTGGTTCAGTCTTGGTAGGCTATAAGTTTCTAGAAACTTGTCCATTTCTTCTAGATTGATAAATTTCGTGGCATAAAGTCCTTCATAATATTTTCTTATAATCCTTTGTATTTCTGTGGTATCAGTGGTAATTTCTCCCCTTTCATTTCTAATTTTGGATATTTGTGTCCTTGCCTTTCGTCCTTTGATTAGTCTCGCCAGGGGTTTGTCAATTTTGTTGACTTTCTCAAAGAACCAGCTCTTTGTAACATTAATTTTTTCTATTATCTTTCTGTTCTCTAATTGGTTTAGCTCTGCTTTAATTTTTATTATTTCTTTCCTTCTGCTGACTTTGGGTTTTGTCTGCTCTTCTTTTTCGAGTTCTGTAAGATGGGATGCTAAGATGTTTGCTTGTGATTTTTCTTGTTTCATAAGATAGGCCTGTAATGATATAAATTTCCCTCTTATTACCGCTTTTGCTGTGTCCCAATAATTCTGATACGTTGTATTGTCATTGTCATTAGTTTCTATATGTTTTTTAATCTCATCTTTTATTTGTTATTTTATCCAGCCCTTTTTTTAATAAGCTGTTGTTTAATCTCCATGTATATGTGGTTTTTTTCTGCTCTCCTTTTACAGTTGATCTCCAATTTCAAAGTTTTGTGGTCTGAGAGTACACTTGGTATGATTTCGATCTTCTTGAATTTGCTGAGTCTACTTTTGTGTCCCAGCATATGGTCTATTCTTGAGAATGTTCCATGTGCACTAAAAAAGAAGGTGTAGTCTATTTTTGCTGGATGAAGTGTCCTGTAGATGTCAATGATGTCCAATTGCTGTAATGTGTCGTTTAGAGCTGTTATTTCCTTATTTATTTTCTGTTTGGATGATCTTTCCATGGCTGTTAGAGGGGTGTTTAATTCCCCCACTATGATTGTGTATTCATCAGTATCTCCTTTCAAGTCTGTTAGTAGTTTCTTTGTATATTTTGGTGCATCCTGGTTGGGAGCATATATGTTGATTAGTGTCAACTCTTGTTGCATTGTGCCTTTTATCATTATGTAATGACCATCTTTGTCTTTTACTATCTTTTATAACTTGAGGTTTATTTCATCAGATACCAGTATGGCCACTCCTGCTTTTCTCTGGTTACCATTTGCTTGGAGTATTGTATCTCATCCTTTCACTCTGAGTCTGTGCTTGTCCTTATAGCTGAGGTGTGTTTCTTGGAGACAACATATGGATGCATTCTGTTTTTTAATCCATCTGCTACTCTGTGTCTTTTTATTGATGAGTTCTGGCCATTAACATTTAGAGCGATGATCGATATGTGAAGATTTCCTGTGGCCATTACTTATTTCTTTCTATGTTTTTGTTTGTTTGTTTGTTTGTTTAATTTTGTTTGTTTCTTGTTGTCCCAACTTCATTCCATTTTTCCTGATGTTTTGTTTCAGGCTGAAGAGCCTCCTTCAGTATTTCTTGGAGTGCTGGCCTCGTGCTGGCAAATTCCCTCAGCTTCTGTTTGTCTGAGAAGGTCTTTATTCTACCTTCATATCTGAAAGATAATTTTGCTGGATAATTTATTCTTGGCTGGAAGTTTCTCTCTTTTAAATTTTTGAACATTGGGTTCCACTCTCTCCTGGCTTGTAGAGTTTCTGCTGAGAAATCTGATGCCAGCCTGATGGGTTTTCCTCTAAAGGTTATAGTTTTTTTTTCCTTGGCTTCCTTGAGAATTGTCTCTTTGTCTTTAGCTTTGGACATCTTTAGTACCATGTGTCTTGGAGAAGATCTGTTGCGGTCCAGGTATCTGGGGGACCTGTTTTCTTCTTGAACTTGGGGTTCCAGATCTTTCCCTAGGTTTGGAAAGTTCTCATCTATGATTTGTTTGAGTATGCTCTCTGTAGATTGCTCTGCCTCCTCTTCTATTCCTATTATCCTGATGTTGTTTTGTCTCATGGAGTCAGATATTTCTTGCAAAGTTCTTTCAGTCCTTTTGGTTCTATATTCCCTCTCTTCCTCCTTCTGAGCTGTTTCCAAGTTCTGATCTTCAATATAACTAATTCTTTCCTCCATCTGGTTGGTCCTGTTTCCTATGGCAGTTATTTCATTTCTCACTTCTTTTATGGTATTATTTATTTCTCGTATTTCTGTCTCAATCTTTCTTATGTTTTGAATTTCTTTGTTAAATTGTTCTTTTTGTTCACAGAGTTCTTTTTTTATGTCGTTTATATCCTTTTTTATATTATTTATCTCGGCTATGGTGTTCTGCCAATAGGTTTTCATTTCTCTCACAGCCTTTAGAATGGCTGCTTTAAATTCTATGTCACTTAAATCTGACACTTCCAGTTGTAACAAGCTGTCTTCTGGGTATATTTCATGTTCTTTCTGAGGAGTTTTAGTTTTTAAGGAATTCATCCTGTCCGCTGTGTTCTTCCTCTTTGACATGAGGGCTTTATGTTCAGTGCTCAGATTATTGCTTTTGTGGTGTCTTGCTGTAGGGCAGACACTAGGTGGTGCTAGGGGTCAAGTTTTGGGGGAGAGGGAACTGTTTGTTTCTTGTTTCTGATCTTCTACTGCGTTTGGAGGCTATGCGCATATATCCTGGGGAGAGGCCAACAGAATGCGCTCCAAAGGCGGTTCTGCCTTCTGCCCTTTGCTGGGGAAGCTGTTTCAGGGCTTGTTTCTGCTGGCTGGGGTGAATGCTATCAAATCAGTCATTCTTCCCAGCCCTGATTCAGCACCTGGCTGTCTGTGGGCTCACACTGCTTTCAGAACCCTGGGGTGCACGAGGAAGTGCCCGCTCCATAAGTCCAAAGCTGTGGGCCTGGCCTGAGACAGCAGGTTCACCTTTGCAGCGGGCTGGGAACAGGAACTGCAGCCCTGTGTAGGTCTCCAGGGGGCTTAGAGCTGGGGTGTCATCTTTGCAGTTCAGAGTCATCGCTCAGCCCTTCTATCGCTCTAAAGTTCCAAAGCCTGGCTCCCGTGTGGCCTCTCCCCTCCCCTGAACTGCGCCGCTCGGATCCTGTTGCAGTCTCTGCTCCCTTCCCTCTCCCCAACTCGACCCCTTCTACCCAACCTTCATTTGTTTACTTGCGATTTGTGGATTTCTCAACAGCCGTTTTGTCACTCAGTGTCACTCTTTCTTGGCTCCTGGACGGCCGTTCAATTGTGTTTTCTGGGAGAGGCTTTAGGGACCTCCTCTCCAGTTGCCATCTTGTCTTCTCCCCCCTTGGAGTTATCCAGGTCGTGGTATTGAGAGCACCGAAGCCAAGCCATTTCACCACCAGGGAACCCCTTACTGTTTATTTCTTTCAGTGTATTATTCATTTCATTTATTGTGTTCTTTATTTCTCTCTGGTTTTATTTTATAATTTCTATATTCTTCTTTATATTTACTATCTCTTTGTTCGAATTCTGACTAAGTTCCTGTGGCATTCTTATAAGCAATGTTTTAAACTCTGTCTCTAATTGGTTCGTTGCTTCCATTTCATTTACTCTTATTTCATGATATTTCTTATATTCTTTTACTTGGGTAAGCTTTCTTTCTTTTCTTTTTTTATTTCTCATTTTGACTGCCTCCTGTGTTTGTTTATACATGGTAGGTAGATCTCTTATGTCTCTAAGTCTTTGCCCAGTGGCTTTATGTTGCATGTATCCTGTGTGTTTCAATGATGCAGTCTTTCTGATCTTCTTTGCACATGTTCCATGAATGTCCCTTGAGTGTGTTGTGTGTACTTTTTTTTAAATGTAGTTCAGCCTTGTTTTTTGGAATGTCAATGACTGGGGTTCACTTTCAGGCTGATTGTGAGTATTGGTTATGCCCACAGTGTATGAGTTACTGTGTGAGGGTTGATTCCTTAGAGTGGGTTTTGCCCTAGGAGGCTCTTGTCTGTGTTGAGACTGCCCTTTTGATGTGCTGCCTGTTGGGGTAACCAGGTAGTTCTCTAGTGTGGTTCAAAGATGGCCTCTTGGTGTGTTGTTTCTGGGGTTTTCTTGGGGGGGAGGGAGGAAGGGCTCCCGTGCCTTGTCTGTGATCAGCCCATGACTACCTGGTAGGAGCCACGAAGTTATATGTGGTTGGCTGCTTCCTGTGCTGGACTTGAAGGTCTATTGGTGTGGTCTCTTTGTGAACATATGCTGGCTGGTATCAGTATTGAGACTGAGGCAGTTTAACAGAAGGCCCAAGGCTCCCTAGGCTTACTGCCACTTGCTGGCTGCCTGTAAGGCTCAGCTGTTAAAAGAGCCTCCTTAGGTGCATAACCTGGTTTGGTTGACATAGTGTTGAGAGTGCCTTTGGTATTGTAGCCCTACATTGACATTACAGGGTCCCAGGAGGTCATGAGGTGTGGCCAGTGATTTTAACAAAGTTAACAAATTTTCAGGTCCTGAATTACTGCTCAGTTTGTGACCACTTCACAAAATGCCCTGAGAACTTCATAGCCACCGATTGGTCATATTGGCTTGCAGATAGTTGAGATCTGCTCAAGAAAGACTTCAGTGCTAACTGGGCCTAACTGACCACCACCAAAATTTTCCCTGGTCACCCACGGGCTGTCCACTGCTATGTAAGTCTTCTGCAGCTTGAAGGGTAGAGCTGTCCACCTAGGGGGTGAGGGTGCCTCAGGCAATAATGCACTAGCTAGATGAGGTCCAAGGGAATCACCGAAATGGTGCCTGCACACACTGATTTTACCAGATCAATGAGGTCTCAGATTTGGCCCTAAGGGGGTGGTTTCAATATAGGAAAGATGGCATCCTCTTGTAGATTACATGAAAGACAGATTCAACATAAGGATAATGGCAGCTATCTCTCTGGGTCTCGTCCTGAATTCACACAACTCAGTCTTACCTTGTATGTTTCTGGTGCCTCTTGAGTCACCGTCTTTTGCCTTAGCCCAGTGTGAGTTCCCTACAAGCCAATGAGTCTGTGTGCAGGCCCATTACAAGGATGTCTGGATTTCCAGTCCACTTTCATTTCATTGGAACAAATGGACAGAATCCTTAGTGAATTTAACTTTCCTCTTCATGGCTCAGGCCTCCCTGGCCTGAGAAACCTGTTGTGGTACTTGGACCCCTCACTTTTAAAGGGGAACCTCAGCCGCTGAGATGTTTCTTCCAGTGCTCCACCAGTACCTCTGGGTTTGGGTTCAGCCTATTTTGTGTCTCTGCCTATCTTATGTGTCTCAATGTGCCTTCTTCTTTATTACCTTAGTTATAAGGTTTAGGTTCAGCAAATCTTCAGATGATTTCTGAGGTTGATTGTTTTATTATTTAGTTGTTATTTTTAAGTGATCCTGGGTGGCACCCGGCATAGCATTTACTTAGGCCACCATCTTGGACCTTCTCTATGGGTCTTGTTTTCTTATTCATTCAGGTATCCTATGTCTTTTGATTGGAGCATTTAGTCCATTGACATTTAAAATGATTACTGATGGTTACACAGCTATTGCCATTTTGTTATTCATTTATATTTTTTATTTCCCTTATTATTCTTAAAGAATTCCCTTTTACACTCCTTGGTGATGATGAACTACTTTAGCTTTTGCTTGCCTGGGAAGCTCCTTATGTGTTCTTTGATTCTAAATGATAGCTTTACTGAGTGTATAATCTTGGTTGTAGGTTTTTATTTTTCATCACTTTGAATATTGCATACCAATATTTCCTGGCCTGCAAAGTTTCTTTTGAGAAATCCACTGATGATCTAATGGAAGTTCCCTTATAGGTAACCAATGACGATTTTCTTGCTGCTTTTAAAATGCTCTCTTTGTCTCTAATCTTTGAGATTTTAATTATGATGTTCTTTGGTATAGGCCTGTTTGAATTCATCATGATTGGGACTCTCTATACTTCTTAAAGTTGTATGTTTAGTCATTTGCCAGATTTAAAAAATTATTAGTCATTATTTTTTCAAAGCAGTTATCAATTTCTTACTCTCTCTCTTATTCATTTGGTACCTGTAAGATGCAAATGTGGGTTTGCTTGATGTTGTCCCAGAGGTTCCTTAAACTAACTATCTTTCTTAGTTTGTTTCTTTCTTTCTCTTTCTTCCCCCCCTCTCCCATGTTCCAGTTGGGTCTTATCTTCTATCTTGTTTTTCAAATTGCTGATTTGAACCTCTGCTTCGTCTAATTTGCTATTGATTTAATCTAATATATTCTTCATTTCAGTTACTGCACTCTTCATTTATGACTATCTTTAATGATTTCTATGTATTATTTTAATGAATGTTATCTCTTTGTTGAAATTCTCACTGAGTTCCTTGAGCATCCTCACATCCAATGGTGTGAACTCTGTGTCTGGTATATTGCTTTCCTTCATTTTATTCAGTTTATTTATTTGGGGGGTCCCTTTTTTAAATTTAGTATATGTTTCTTTGTCTCCTCATTTTGACTGCCCTTCTGCATTTGTTTATATGTATAAGTTAGGTTTGCTGTGTCTCCCAGTCTATGTCTCCCAGTCTTGGCAGTGTGGCTTTAAGTTGTAGGTGTCCTGTGGTGCCCAATGGTCTAATCTCCCTGGACACCTGGGCCGGGTCCTCCAGGTATGATCATTGTATGTGCTGTGTGTGAACTCCTATTGTAGTTGAGCTTTGATTGCCATTGGCATGGCAGTGAGTGGGATTGACCCTCTGACTGACAGGCTGTGAGTATTGGCACAACCACAGTGTATGAGTTTCTGTGTAGGACCTGACTGTATGAAGTAGCATTTGCTCCAGCATGGCCTGGTGGCTGCAAAGACAATCCTTTTTGTGTGTTATTTGTGAGGCCAGTTGGGTGGTGCTCTGTTATATTATGAAGCTGGCCACGTGGTTTATTGGTTCTGGGACTTTTGGGGAGAGTCTCTGGTACTGGCTAAGGTGAGCTGCTGCCTATGTCCATCCTGGGGCTACCTGGTAGAAGCTACAAAGCAATCCATGATTGTTTGCTCTCTGTGCTGGATGTAGAGGCATGTAAGAGGACATGCTGGGAAACAAGGCTGCATGCCACCACAAGTACCATGCCTGGAGCAGCTCAGCAAAAGACACCAAGCACCCTGAAGCTTGCCACTGTCGGCTAACTTACTGTAAATCTTGACCACTGAAAGAGCCTCAAGCCATACTTGAGTGAGTGGGTGAGTTGGTGTCTCAGGGAGTTACTAGTGTGGGGTGAGTGGTGTTCATTAGGTTAAGGCAGATCCATATTGGGTGTCAGTGCTGAGCTTCAGGCCACTGAATAAAAAACCCAGGGCACACGTAGATCAGCTGCCACCCACCTGGGTCCTGAAGACCTTTGAGAGTTTTTTAAGAAAGACTTTATAGAGACCACCCCTAGCTGCCTGCCACAAAACAAACCTCTGGTAGTGCTAGAGTTAGGTGGGGTAGGGCTTCAGGGAGTTATCAGTGTGGGGCAAGTGGAGTTCTCCAAACTAATGCAGATTCAAAGTTGGCTATATGAGAGGAGAGCTTAACACAAGAAAGATGGTACCCATCTGCCAGCTGTGAGGGGTGATAGCTAGACACAGGGCCTTCAGCCCTCACCCTGAAATCTCCTTGAGTGCCTCTTATACCTTTGGAGCCGCTGTCTCCAGTCAGAGCCCAGTGAGTGCCCTAGAACTAGTGAATCTGTGCATGGTCTCTTTATCAGGACACTTGGGTTTCTAGCAACATTCCATTTCATGGATGGATGAAATCTGTGTTGATTTTCACAGCCTTGTGTGGGGGTTAATTTTCCTGGCACTGGCGCTCTAGAGTGGGAATTCCAGTGTGGGCCTGGGGACCCTTGATCCTCAGGTGGGGCCTCTGTAGCTAAGATATTCCTCCCGATTCTCAACTGCTGCATGTGGGTGCAAAGTCAGCATGTTTCACATCACTGACACATCTTCTTTATATTGTTAGTAACCATATTTCTGTTTAACTAATCCTCAGATGGTTCTGCAGGTTGACTATTCTAAAATTCAGTTGTAATTTTGGTGTGGTCACAGGAGGAGGCAAGCACAACATTAACCTACTCCTCCATCTTGAGCAGAACTCCTGAGAACTCACTCTTGTACTGGGCTGTGATATAGTGCTGGTCATCAGGCCATAAATGTATGTGGAATAAGATGAATAAAAAAGTTTTAGTAAAATATTTTTAGTTTAAAAACTATGCAAACATTTTGTTAATGTTTATTATTAAGATATTGATTAGTAATGTTAGTGACATTTAATGTCATGAAATTCTACTGTATATGGTCAGATAATGTGTTTATATTGTGATGTATATTTAGTGTCATGTTCTGTGTAGTTTCATCTTGATGGGAGGTAAAGAAATCTTAGCCTTCTGTTGCCTTGTGAACATCTATCTTTTCTTAAATTGAGTCAATATTAAATTGGACTATGCCAAAGAAGTAAAGTAGGGGAATATTATTCATAATTTTATTTTCATTATTTTATTTTATTTTCATTAAGTTTATTGGGGTAACATTGGTTAGGAAAATTACATATGTTCCAGGTATGCATTTCTATGATACATCGTCTATGTGTTGTATTGTGTGCTCACCCCCAGAGTTAGTTCTTGTTCCATTACCATATATTTGATGTTCATTTTAATTTTTAAATGTGCTGTTTCACAAATAGACTGTATAAACAAAGAAACTATATTAATTTGTTAATTAAATATATTTTAAAAGAAAACACATAAGAAAAGATTTTTGAAGAAAAATGTATTTATGAATAATATGTTTTTGAATACATCTAAGTGCATTTAATATATTTTGACCATATCCTTGAAAACATTTTTAAATATATTCTTGAATAAATTCTTAAATACATTCTTCAATATCTCCTTGAATATAGTAAATATATTTAAAATGTGTTCTTAAATATATCTTTGAATACATTCTGACTATGCTATTGAATATTAAGAATTCTTGTGAATGTAAATATTACAAGGTAATCTCAAAAAAATTCATAAGTGTTCTTGTTATACAATAGCATATTTCTTTTAATATTTTCTCCAAATGCCCATAGTCTATCTCTTCTTCCCTCTCATTCTCCAGCTATAACAGTAGGAAACAAAAGCAAAAATAAACTGAACATTTCCTCAAATGCTGTTATGAATACTAAATGAAAACAAAAAATAAATAGTTAAAAAAACAAGGAATTGAAGTCAATTGATCAGTCAGTAAGTTGATTACAAGGATGATTGGCATACTTGGTGATTGAACTGAGACCTTAAATGACAGAGGACTGCATGTGTGGCTGGAAAATATGGCATGTCTTTGGTGTTGGTGTAGGATAATTTATCTCCTCCTACCTGGTCTCCTCTGTTCCACAAGTGAATATCTCTCTGCTGTAAATGGATAAACCCCAAATAGTTCCACTAAATTATAATTGTTAACACTGTTTAGATTAGAAATTGCAACTAAATATTAGATTGAGAAATTATCCTAGGAGTAAATTAAATCACATTATACCATAGAAATCATGATAGCTACTTTGGATTCTTTGAAACTTGTTTGTATTTATCTTATTTAGCTTTGTATTGCTTATTTTACTTTTCTTCCACCTTATTTAAGAAAGATGAGAATTCTGGAAAAGCGATATGTAATTGAATGAAGTATGAGAGATTAGTGTATTGCTGTAGTTCTCATTTATAGAATAATTCATTGTCAGTTTATTCCAAAGTATAAAGAAACACCCCAATTTGTTATACTACTGCTAGAATCATTTATGCTATTTGATTCTTACCTATACTTTTATCTTTAAAATAGATCAAATTTACTTTTGAAATTGACTTTATTATTCTAGGTAATTTTGAAGGCTTAATGTGTGTAAAGCATGGAATGGACCTTGGGAAATTTATTTTAGAATATGTCTATATCTTTCTATCTCATACTTTAGAAAGAATTCTGAAGTAAGAGCAAAAACTGAAGAGACAAACATATTAGAAAATTTAGGCAATCTGGTTTTCCATTTGGGGAGAGAATCCAAGACCTGGATTCTGAGTTAGGTGGCTATTACTAAGCTAGTGGTCCTCAAATATTAAAGTGTACCAGAATCCACTAGAGGGCTTGTTAAAACATAAATTTCTGGGCCCCAGCCCGAGTTTCTGATTCTGTAGGTCTGGAGTAAGCACCAAAAATTTTCATTTCTTACAATTTCTAAGTTAATGTACATGCTCCTGTTTCAGGGACCATACTTTGAGGACCATTGAACTAGACTACTATATCCTTCACTCACTTTATTCAAAAGTAAATATGAAGATAATTTTTCCTCAGAATCCTTCCCTAAGAAATTCACTTAAAGGACACTGAATTATACTTATATCTACGTATAAATACATATGCATATATTCAGATAATCACACCTCACTAATTTTACTGTTAGTATCTCAAGGTCTATGATTGGGTATTACTTGTTTTTGAATTTGAGGTCCCTAGCTGAATAAATATTTGAGAGATTAAACTGTGCTATTCATTGTTTTCTCTACAAAGTAATTATTCCAAAAATAATCTTAGAATTCAGTGCTAGAACAAAATTACTTTATACAATCTTTTCTTTTTATTAGACAATGATGTAAACTTTATTTTTTTTTTATTTTTTTTTAATTCATTTTTATTGTTAGACTTATTGGGGTGACATCTGTTAGCAAGGATTACATAGGTTTCAGGCATACAATTCCACAGTGCATTGTCAACTTGATGCATAATAAGTTCACCATTATATGAGCTGAGATTGGGTTTGATACTGGGCACACTTGACTAACCCTCAGAGGTTAGGGACCCTAGAGCCTTTAAGAAAGCCTGGCCAACCACTGCTGATATTTTGCTGTAAAGTATCAGGGCCTGGTTATGCAGTGCCATTGTTGCTGACACTAAGCATGGAGAAATAATATTTAAGATCTTTTTGAACTGTGTACATTTTTAGACATTTGCATATTTATCTTTAATTTTTATCTTTTATTTATTTTATTGTTTTCAAAATGATGCAGCTTGACTAGTTTCCCAAATTGTGATATATGTGCCACCAGTAGAATTTATAAATTCTTTTAGTTAGTGTACATAAAAATATTGTTATTTCAATGTTAATAAAATTAATATGTATTAAAATAAAACATTCACATGTATGCATTAAAATAGATTCATAAATATTAAAATAAAAATACTTATCTGTGTACTACCTAAAATATTTCATATAGCTAGCACAAAGACCCATGATTTCATAGGTATTGTAATATATAATAAGACTAAAATTGATATGTTAGAAAAAAGTTAATTTAAATAAAATATTGAGTAAATAATAGTACTACTAATACTTAATTCATGGAAAGTCATAATACTGGCAATTCATGAATATGGAAAGAATAATGAAGATGGATATGGATATCAGAATTTGGGAAACTCTGCAATCTGTAAGATTGTCTTCAGGCATTAGGTAGAATTGATAGATCATATAAAAGACATCAGAAGTCGTCAATCTAAAGGGCTATCCTATCAGCTTGACTGAGTGGATGCTGATAATCAGTGTTATACACTAAATATCTCACCCGATGACTTTTGCCCAACGAAATATGTATTTAAACTGGGTGAAATCATTATGTCACATAAAAATATATCAATACATTAACTCTTTCACTGTGTTAATTGGCTTCAAGATTTTTTTCAAAATATGTGAAAAAGCCACAAAAGTAAAAAGTTGATATTTAGACTATTTTATCTATTTAATAGTAACATTTTGAACTCCTTTATATATATAAGTGACATTATTTTTATTTAAAATTTTTGTTGTATGGTAATAACTTTAACATTATATTGAATTTTAGCAAAATATGCTCAAAACATACTAAGTGACATCAATTAGAATTAAGTATAGATAAAATAGAATCTAATGGTATTGATGACATTAAAAATTTATTACAAATGTTACCCAATATGGTGTAGAAAACATCTTTGTTGTTGATAGTGAAAGCCACAGGAAAAAAAACTAAAAAATCTTGTAAATGGAGTAAAGTTCTTGAAACAGTTTCACACTGAATACAAATTTTACAATAATTACAGTATTCATATTTTTAAGTAAATATAGTTAATGTGGTATATTTTATTAAAATAAATGATCACATTAAAGCATAAATATTTCCTATTGTTATTTATTCTTGAAAAATACAAAAATACAGAAAAATGTACATTTGCTTTCCTCAATTTCTTTTCTAAAACACTGACAGAATTTTTTATATTTTACTTTGAGTGATAATTCTCAAAACAAGGAACAGCACACATTATTGGATGTCCAGAACACATTCCACAATAACACGTGGTTTGTTTTCATTCAAAAACACCTTTCTCCTTTTTTGCACACTCTGAGGACATAATGCTGCACCTACAGCAATTAGACTGCTTTTATTTTTTTTCTGAGCTCATGGGCTAAACTCAAACACTGCATTAAGTGGATGAAAATATTCATTTGGATATATCCAAACATCACAGCAAAAGGGTTAAGGATTAGGAGAACCTGATTATTATTTCTATTACTTCTTATTTACTTAAACAGAGAATAGGATCCTGTAGGGACATAGGATCAGCAAAGTCTTGTTGGGGTAGGGAAGAAAAGTCACGTATGTGTGGATTTATACTTCTGTTCTACCTGTATGTTTAGATAGAGTGCTTCAAAAGAAGAACCTTTGCTTTCAGAACTCCAGGTTATTGTTTCAGTTATTACATAGCTTTTCCTTTAAGAAACCGACAAGCATACCTTTTTTATTGCACTTAACTTTATTGAATTTCACAGATAATGAGATTTTTGTTACAAATTGAAGGTTTGTGGTAATTCTGCATCAAAAAAGTCTATTGGTGCCATTTTTACCAGATATTCTTTAATTGGTAAATTTATTGGTGTGACATTGATCAGTAAAAATTACATTGGTTCCAGGTGCACAATTCTACATTATATCCTCCATGCATTGCATTATATGTTCCATCACCCAGAGTCAGTTCTCTCTCTATCACTATATATTTGAGTCCCTATCCCTTCTCCACCACTCCTCCCCGCTTGCCCTCAGATAACTAGTAAATTATTGATTATGTCCATGAGTTTTCTTTATTGTTTTCAATTTTATATTCCATATATGAGTGGAATCATGTAGTTCTTGGGTTTTCCTGACTGTCTTATTTCACTTAGCATGATGATCTGCCCATTTTTATCTCTTTCCATCACCATATATTTAGCTGCCCCTCCCTCTTCTCCCACCCCCTCCCCTTTTTTCCATTCCCTTTCCACTTGTCCCCAAATAAACATTAAACTATTGATTGTGTCCGTGGATTTTTTAATAGAGTTTTTGTTTTTGTTTTTATTCTATTTTGATTGTTTTTTTATTCCATTGTTTGTATTCCACATGTAAGTGAGATAGGTATTTGTCTTTCTCATTCTGACTAATTTCACTTAGCAAGATATCTTCTAGTTACATTCATGTTGTTGCAAAAGGTAATATTTTATTCTTTTTTATGGCTGAGTAATACTCCATGTTATAAATGTACCAAAGCTTCTTTATCCAATCATTTATTGTTGGACATTTAGGTTGTTTTCATATCTTGGCTTTTGTGAATAATGCTGTAATAAACATAAGTGTGCATATATATTTTTTGAATTAGTGTTTTGGATTTTTTTGGATAAATACCCAGAAATGCAATTGATGGATCATAAGGTAGTTCCATTTTTTATTTTTTGAGGAACCTCTGTACTGTTTTCCATAGTAGTTGGATAAATTTCCAGTCTCTCCAGCAGTGTAAAAGTGCTCCTTTTATCCACATCCTCACCAACATTTGGTTTTGGTTGATTTACTGATGAGAACTATTCTGACAGGAGTAAGGTGGTATCTCACAGTGGTTTTCATTTGCATTTCTCTTAATCAGATAATTTAATTATTCTTTGAATGAAATATTCTACCATGTATATTCACATCTCTCATTGCTTCCCATATTATCTGACTTATTTCACTTAGCATGATATCTTCTAGTTTCATCCATGTTGTTGTAAAAGGTGAGATTTTATTCTTCTTTATCACAGACTAATATTCCATTCTGTACATGGCATATAGTATGTACAGCTTCTTTATCCAAACATTTATTGATAGGAATTTGGGTTGTTCCATATCTTGGCTATTGTGAGTAATGCTGCAATAAATATAGAAGTGCATATTTTTTAAATTAGTATTTTGGATTTCTTTGGATGCTCAGGAGTGAAATTGCTGGATCCTAAGGTAGTTTCATTTTTAATTTTTTGAGGAACCTCCATAGTGGTTTTCATAGTGGTTAAATTTGCAGTCTCATCAACATTGCAAAAGGGTTCCTTTTTCCCCACATTCTCACCAACACTTTTTGGTTGATTTATTGATGATAGCCATTCTGATAGGACTGAGGTGGTATCTCATTGTGGTTTATGATATTTTTAACGTATTGCTGAATTTGATTTGCTAATATTTTGTTGAGAATGTTTGCACCTATGTTAATTGGGGAAATTGACTTATAGTTCTTTTTTGTAGTATCTTTATCTTGGTGTTGAAATCAAGGTAATAGTGGCTTTATAAAATATGTTTGGGAGACTGTGTTTTTCCTGGATTTTTTGAAATAGTTTGAGGAATATAGGTGTTAATTTTTTTTTTCTGACATTCAGTAAAATTCACCTGTGAAGCCATCTGGTCCGGGATTTTTGTTTGTTGGGAGCTTGTTGATTACATATTAAATTTCATCGTCATAATTGGCCTATTTAGATTTCCTGTTTCTTCTTAATTAACCCTGCAAGTTTGTATGTTTCTATAATTTCTTTCCAACTGCTCAATTTGTTGGCATATAGTATTTACAGTATTTTCTTATAATTTCTTGTATTTCTATGGTGTTTTTTGTCACCTCTCTTTCATTTCTGATTTTTCTTTTAATTTGGGTCCTCTCTTTTTTCTTTTTTCCCCTTCAGGGGTCTGCTTAAAATTTTGTCAATTTTGTTTGTTTTCCAAGAACCAGCTCTTGGTTTAATTGATCTTTTGTGCTGTACTCTTAGTCTCAATTTTGTTCATTTCTCTGCTGGTTTTTATTATTTCCTTCCTTGTGCTCATTTCGGGTTTTCTCTGTTGTTCTTTTTTCAGTTTCTTTGGAAGGCCTGCATTGCTATAAATTTCCCTCTCGGGACTGATTTTGCTGTGTTCCATAGATTTTGGGTAATTGTGTTTTTATTCTTGTTTGTCTCAAGGTAACTTTCAATTTCTTCCTTAATGTCATTGTAGATCCCTTCATTGTTTAGTAACATATTATTTAGCTTCCATGTATTTGTGCATTTTTTTCAATTTTTTTTCTGCAATTCATGTCCTGTTTTAAAATGTTGTGGTCAGAGAGGGTACTTGATATGATTTCAATTTTCTTAAACTTATTGGGGCTTGTTTTGTGGCTTACCATGTGGTCTATCTTGGAAAATGTTCCATGTGCATTTGAAAAAATATATATATTCTGATGCTTTGGGTTGTAATATTCTAAAAATATCAATTAAATTCATCAGCTCTAACATATCATTTAAGGTCACTGTGTCTGTTGACTTTCTGTCTGAAAGATCTGTCCATTGGTGTCAGTGGGGTGTTAAAGTCTCCTACTATGATTGTGCTACTGTCGATGTCTACCTTTATGTCAGTGAATATTTGCATTATATATTTAGGTGCTCTTATATTGGGTGCCTGAATGTTTACAAGAGTGATGCTTTCTTGTTGGACTGATCCCTTTATAATTATGTAATGTCCTTCTTTTTCTCTTGTTATGGTCTTTGTTTTAACATTTATTTTGTCCAACATAAGTATTGCCCCTCAGCTTTCTTTTCATTTTTATTTGCATGAAATATCCTATTTTCCCCTTTACTTTCAGTATATTTTCAGTGTGTTTTTCTTTCTGAGATCAGTTTCTTGTAGATGGTATATGCCTGAGTCTTGCTTTCTTATCCATTCAGCTATCCTATGTCTTTTGATTGGAACATTTAGTCCATTTACATTTAAAGTTTTTATTTATAGGTACATAGTCATCACCATGTTATATTTTACGTTACTTAAAAAATTTTTTTTCTCTTGTTTGCTTGTATTCTCCTTTCTTCTGCTTAAAGATGCATTTCTTGTAATGCTGGCCATATGGTAATGAATTCCTTTAGCTTTTTTTTTTTATCTGGGAAGTTCTTTATCTCTCTTTAATTTTCAATGATAGCTTTGCTTGGTAGAGACATCTTGGTTGTAGGCCCTTGTTTTTTTTTGTTGTTGTTGTTTTCTTAAATTATTTTGAGTATTTCCTGCCATTCTCTTTTGGCCTGCAAGGTTTCTATTAAGAAATCTGCTGATAGTCATATGGGAGCTCACTTGTAGGTAAGTTTTTGGCTTTTCCTTCTTTTCCTTGCTGCTTCTAAAATTCTCTATTTGTCTTTAATCATTGCCATTTTAATTATGATGTGTCTTGGTGTGGGTCTGTTTGGGTTCATCTTGATTGTGACACTCTGTGCTTCTTTTTTTTGTGTCTATTTCTTTGCTAGGTTAGGAAATTTTTCAGTCATTATTTTTTCAAACAGCTTTTCAGTCTTTTGCTTCCTCTCTTCTCCTTCTGATACCTGTATGATCTGAATGCTTTTATGCTTAATGTTGTCCCAGAGGTCTCTCAGGTTATTCTCATTTTTATTCTTTGTATTTCTATTTGGGTATTTTCTGGTACCTTGTCTTCCAGATTGCTGATTCAATATTATGCTTTTGTCTAACCTGTTTTTGAGTCCTTCTAGTGTAGGTAGCAGAAAATATTTAATCAGAACAGCAAAAAAAGAGAAAAGATAGTTTAAAGGCCCTCTGAGGCTTTATCAAGTGTATTAACATTGACATCGCAGGGTTAACAGAAGAAGGAGAGAGAGCAAGAAATTGAGAATATATTTGAAGAAATAATTACTAAAATCTTTTCTAACCTAGTGAAGAAAATATGCATGCAAGCCCGGGCAGAGTGTTTCAAATAAGATGAACCCAAAGAGGCCCACATCAAAACACATTATAATTAAAATGACAAAGATTAAAAACAAAGAATCCTAAAATCAGCAAGAAAAGGAAAACGAGATACTTATAAGTGAGCTCTCATAAAGTTGTCAGCTGATTTCTCAATAGATACTTTGCAGGCCAGAAAAAATTGGCACAAGATATGCAAAGTGTTAAAAAGAAAATACTTACAACCAAGATTCTTCTACCCATCAAAGCTACCATTCAGAATCAAAGAACACATAAAGAGTTTCCCAGACAAGAAGCTAAAGGAGTTCATCATTGACAAACCAATATTATAAGAAATATTAGAGAGACTTATTTTACTTGAAAACAAGATAAAAATATGAATAATAAAATAACAATAACTACACATCTGTTAACAATTGTTTTCAATGTAAAAGGATTAATGCTCTGATTGAAGATAGGGTGGCTGAATGGATAAGAAAAAGAGATACTGACATATGTTGCCTACAAGAGAGTCACTTCAGATGGAAAAACACACACAGACTGAATGTAAAGGGACAAAAAAGATATTTCATAAAAATTTTAAAAATCTGACTTAGCAATATTTATACCATACAAAATAGACTTGAAAACAAAGGCTATAACAAGAGACAAAGAAGCACCAAGTAATTTCAAATATCAGGATTTATCCAAAAAAACCTGAAATGCTACTTCAAGGGGACATGTGGATCTATATGTTTATTGCAGCATTGTTTACAATGGCTAAGATGGGGAGGCAGACTAAGTGTCTATTGAAAGATGCATGAGTAAAGAAGAGGTGGTACATATATATAATGGAATATTGCTCAGTCACAGAATAAAATGGGTTTTTGCTTTTTGTGGCAGCAAGGATGGATCTGAAAGGTATTATGTTGAGTGGAGTATGCCAGACAGAGATAGACAGTTGCAATATGATTTCACTTATATGTGGAATCTAAACAACAACATAAGCAAATTAACAAAGCAGAAAAAAACTCACAGATATAGAAAACGTTTTGTTGGTTCCAAATGAGAGGAGAGTCTGGGAGGTGGGTGTTGCGATTCAGAAGTAAACATTGGTTATTACAAATTCATTATGGGGATATAAAGTATAGCATAAGAAATATAATAAAGACATTGTAATTATTATGTATTGTGTTAAATTGATATTAGAATTATTTGGTCAATAGATAGGAGGTGGTTTGGGGGCCAGATCAAAAGAAGAAGAGATTAAGAATTGCAACCTGTCAGTTACAAAATAGTCATGTGGATGTAAAGTAAAGCATAATGAATAGAGTCAATAATAGGGTAATAACTACGAGGAATGTCCAAGAAATTTGTGGAATAAAGGGAAGAAGGGTAAAAACAACCATATTTATTATTTTTCCTTTTCAATATTTTCACCCTTAACCCTAATACACTTTTCAGGTGTTTAAATAAGTTTATTTATACACTCAAAAAAATTTTGTTTCTGCCTTCGAAATATGCTGAAATTGCAGCTTTAAACATTTTGTCATCTGTAAATTTCTTCCCTTGAAGCTGTTATTTTCATATTTAGGAACAAATCATCAGATGGAGCCAGACATAAACAGTAGGGAGGATGGTTTAATGTTTAGAAGCCACTGTTGAGAAGAGTAGCCAACACAACATTGCTCTTGTTCATGGGCCCATTGTCGTGCAAAAGCAGCATACTTCTGGTCCATTTTACTCTACTTTTTGCCTTCACAAATTATTTTAACTGTCTTAGTACACTAGAATACTACTCTTCAGTTATTGTGACACCCTTATGCTTGTGGCCAATCAGCAGGCTACCCTCTGTGTCCCAAAAAACAGTAGTCATGATTTTTCCTGCTGATTGCAATACCTTGAACTCCTTAGGTAGTGACGTGCTCTTTTCATGCCACTGCATGGAATCCTGCTTTAACTCAGGCTCATCATGATGAACCCAAGTTTCATGTCCAGTGACATTCCAGTTTAAAACTTTATTTTTGTTGTCTCTGAAGAGGTCCAAAAACTGCCATGAACAATTGATGCACTGTTTTGTTTTGTTTTTTTGAAGTAACATGAGCATTCTTGGTACCCATCTTGCAATGGCTTTTGACATTATTAGATGTTGATGGAGAATATTTTAAGGTTGTAGATGATAATCTAACTATTTCTTCAAGCTGCTTTTTATTCAATCCAGTATCTCCCAGTGCAACTTTTCAACTTTTTGACAATGTCTGAGGAAGTGGCCACAGCACAGCATCCTGGACAAAGGTCATCTTCAATTGACACTCTGCCTTATGTGAAAAGGATATGGCATTTGTAAACCATGGATTTACCAGAGCAACAGTCCCCATTAACCACTATCATCTCTGCCAAAATGGTTTGAGGTATTTCTCTTATTTTGTGAGGAACTTAATGATGGCAGAAAATTCAATTTTATCCATACTTTATTCACATTTGATGTGCTTCTTTGATTGAATCTAAAAGAACATGGATGCCAGAAGGCTGAAATTTGGCACATATACTAGTAATATGTTACACAATCAAATTGTGTGCACTAGTACTCCTACTTCTCCAGTAACTCCCCCATTATGCAAATTTCTTGACCTCCCCTATAATGGAGGTGTGTACTAAGGTAGTCAAGGGGATCACTTCTTAAATTATGTAAATGTCTAACCACTATGCTATACACCTTGAGTAAATATAAAATATTAGTAAGTGTCAACTGTTTAAAAATTTTTAAAAAGTGTAGAAAAAGGTAAAAGGGAATAAGAGGTTAAAGTTTTCAGATAGAAAGCAAATAATTCATGGGAATGTAATGTACAGCATAGAGAACATAGTCAATAATATTGTGATAGTGTTGTATGATGTCACATGGTTGCTGGACTTATTATGGTGTTCACTTCTTTAGATATATTAATGTCATATAAGTATGTTGTATACCTATAATTAATGTAGTATTGTATTTTCATTATATTTTAATACAAAATCTATTTTAATTTTTATATTGCTAAATTTATTGAGGTCACATTGGTTAACAAAACATAATCTTTAAACAAATGAACAAACACTGGAAATTAGTCACTGTTCTAAATGACATTAAGAACATTAACAATTCATGAGATAATGTCAAAATATCAATATTAACAGAAATTTGGAAATAAATTGATTTTAAACCACATGGATAACTTTGAGGAGTTCTAGACCCAATTGGAGAAAGTTACTGCATATATGGTGGAAATAGCAAGAGAACTAGAATTACAAGTGGAGCCTGAAGATGCAATCTTTTTTTTTTAATTCATTTTTATTGTTAGACTTTTTGGGGTGACATCTGTTAGCAAGGATTACATAGGTTTCAGTCACACAATTCTATAGGGCATTGTCAACTTGTTGCATAATAAGTTCACCGCCTAATGTGACTTCTCTTTCCATCACCATATATTTAGCTTCCCCTCCCTCCTCTCCCACACCCTCCCCTTTCTCTCCTCCCTAACCCACTCATCCTCATATAAACATTAAATTAATGATTGTGTCCATGAGTTATTTGTTTGTTTGTTCATTTCTTTTTTCTTTATTGATTACAGTTTTATATTCCACATATGCGTGAAGTCATACTGTTCTTTGTTTTTTCTGTCTGGCTTATTTCACTTAGCATGATGATCTCCAGGTCCATCCATTTTGTTGCAAATGGCAATATTTCATCTTTTCTTATAGCTGAGTAATATTCCATTGTGTATATGTACCACAGCTTCTTTATCCAGTCATCTGTTGCAGGGCACTTTGGTTGTTTCCATGTTTTGGCCACTGTGAACAGCGCTGCAATGAACATTGGGGTACATAAGTCTTTGCAGACAAAGGTTCTCAAGTTTTGTGGGTAGATCCCCAGAAGGGAGATTGCTGGGTCAAATGGTAGCTCCATTCCCAATTTTCTGAGGAACCTCCACACTGTCTTCCATAGTGGTTGTACCAATTTGCACTCCCACCAGAGTCCCTTTTTTTCCACATCCAGTCCAGCACTTGTTATTCCTTGTCTTATTGATAATAGCCATTCTAACAAGTGTGAGGTGATATCTCATTGTGGTTTTGATTTGCATTTCCCTGATAGCTAAAAAAGATGAGCATTTTTTCATATGTCTGCTGGTCATTTGTATTTCTTCATGGGGGAAGTGTCTGTTTAGTTCTTCTGCCCACTTTCTAATTGGTTTGTTGTTTTTTTTTTTGTTAATTCTTATTAGTTCTTTATATAATTTAGATATTCGACCCTTATCTGATGCGTTATTAGCAAATATTTTCTCCCATTCAGTTGGCTGTCTCTTTGCTTTGTTGATGGTTTCTTTTGCTGTGCAGTAGCTTTTTAGTTTGATATAGTCCCATTTATTTATTTTTGCTTTTAATTCCCTTGCCTTTGAGGTCAGGTTCATGAAGTCTTCCTTGAGTCCTAGGTCTATAAATTTTTCTTGTATGATTTCTTCTATACAGTTTATTGTTTCAGGTCTGATTATGAAGGTCTTTAATCCATTTTGAGTTTATTTTTGTATAAGGAGAGAGTTCACAGCTCAGGTTCATTTTTTGGCATAGGTTTTGCCAGGTTTCCCAGTATCACCTACTAAAGAGGCTGTCTTTTCCCCATTGTAAATTTTTTGCTCCTTTATCGAAAATTATTTGTCCTTAAATTTGTGGATTTACTTCTGTGTTTTCAGTTCTGTTCCATTGGTCTATATTTCTGTTTTCCTGCCAGTACCAAGCTGTTTTGACTATCGATGCTTTGTAATATAAATAGAAGTCAGGAAGTGTAATGCCAATTTGAGGTATTTTATGGTTCCATATAAATCTAATAATTCTTTTATCTATTTCACGAAAGTATGATTGTGGGATTTTGATGGGTATTGCAGTAAATCTGTAGATAGCTTTGGGCAGAATGGCCATTTTAACAATGTTAAGTCTTCCTATCCACGAACAGGGGATATTTTTCCACCTCTTAAAGTCTGTTCCAATTTCTTTCAAAAGTGTCTTATAGTTTTCTGTGTATAAATCTGTCACGGTCTTTGTTAATTCCCAGGTATTTCATTTTTTTCTTGTTATAACAAAGGGAATTGACTTCTTCATTTCTATATCTGAGGATCTGTTGTTTGTATATAGGAATGCTGTTGATTTTTGTACATTGATTTTGTATCCTGCAATTTTACTACATTTGTTAATTGTTTCTAATAGTTTCCTGGTGGAATCTTTGGAATTTTTTATGTAAAGGATCATGTCATCTGCAAATAGTGACAATTTGACTTTTTTCCCAATTTGGATACCTTTGATTCCTTTCTCTTGCCTGATTGCTGTGGCTAGAACTTCCAGTACTATATTAAATAGCAGTGGTGACAGAGGGCATCCCTGTCTTGTTCCTGATTTTAGAGGAATGGGCTTCAGCATTTCCCCATTCAGTATGATATTAGCTGAGTGTTTGTCATATATGGCCTTTATTATGTTGAGATACTTTCCTTCTATACCTATTTTATTTAGTGTTTGGATCAAAAATGGATGTTGTATCATGTCAAAAGCTTTTTCTGCATCAATTGAAATGACCATATGGTCTTAATCTTTTATTTTATTTATATGTTGTATCATATTGAGTGATTTTCATATGTTGAACCATCCTTATGCTCCCGGGATGAATCCCCCTTGATCATGATGTATGACCTTTTTGATGTATTGTTGTGTTCTATTTGCTAATATTTTGTTTATGATTTTTGCATCTGTGTTCATCAGAGATATTGGTCTATAGTTTTCTTTTTATTTGAATTCTTTACCAGGCTTTGGTTTTAGGTAATGTTGGCCTCATAGAATGAATTAAGAAGTATTGTTTTCTCTTCAATTTTTTGGAAGAATCTGAGGAGGATAGGTGTTAATTCTTCTTTGAATGCTTGGTAAAACCCATTGGTAAAAGCATCGGGTCAAGGGCTTTTGCCTTTAGGGAGATTATGAATAGTCATTTCAATCTCTTTGCTATTGATAGGTCTATTTAGATTATCCAGTTCTTCTTGGTTCAGGCTAGGTGGACTATAAGTTTCTAGGAACTTGTCCATTTCTTCTAGGTTGTCAAATTTAGTGGCATGAAGTCCTTCATAATATACTCTTATAATCCTTTGCATTTCTGTGGTATCAGTGGTAATTTCTCCCCTTTCATTTCTAATTTTGGATATTTGTGTCATTTCTTTCATCCTTTGATTAGTCTAGCCAGGGATTTGTCAATTTTGTTGACTTTTTCAAAGAACGAGCTCTTCGTAATATTAATTTTTTCTATTGTTCTTCTGTTTTCTAATTGATTTAGCTCTGCTTTAATTTTTATTATTTCTTTTCTTCTCCTGACTTTGGGGTTTTCCTACTCTTCTTTTTCTAGTTCTTTAAGATGGGATGCTAACATGTTTGCTAGTGATTTTTCTTATTTCTTAAGATAGGCCTGTAGTAATATAAATTTCCCGCTTATTACCGCTTCTGCTGTGTCCCAATAATTCTGATACATTGTATTTTCATTGTCATTAATTTCTATGTATTTCTTAATACCATCTTTTATTTGTTCTTTTATACAGTCTTTTTTTAATAAGCTGTTGTTTAATCTCCATGTATATGTGTTTTTTCCTGTTTTCCTTTTACAGTTGATCTCCAATTTCAAAGGTTTGTGGTCTGAGAATACACTTGGTATGATTTCAATCTCCTTGAATTTACTGAGGCTACTTTTTTTCCCCAGCATGTGGTCTTGTCTTCAGAATGTTCCATGTGCACTAGAAAAGAAGGAATAGTTTGTTTTTTTTCTGTATGAAGTGTCTTGTAAATGTCAATTATGTCCAATTGCTGTAATGTGTCATTTAGAGCTGATGTTTCCTTATGTATTTTCTGTTTGGTGGTCTGTCCATGGCTGTTAATGGGGTGTTGAAGTCTCCCACAATGATTGTGTATTCATCAATTTCTCCTTTCAAATCTGTTAGTAATTTCTTTGTATATTTTGGTGCATCCTGGTTGGGAGCATATATTTTAATTAGTTCCAAGCATTCTTTTTGTTGTATTGTGCCTTTTATCATTATGTATTGTCTATCCTTGTCTTTTGCTATCTTTTTTAACCTGAAGTTTATTTCATTATATATCAGTATGGCAACTCCTGCTTATCTTTGGTTACCATTTGCTTGAAGTATTGTTTCCCATCTCTTCACTCTGAGTCTGTGTTCTTACGGCTGAGGTGTGTTTTTTAGAGACAGCATATGGACGGGTTCTGTTTTTTAATCCAGTCTGCTACTCTGTGTGTTTTTATTGATGAGTTCAGTCCATTAACATTTCGAGTGATGATCTATATGTGAGGATTTCCTGTGGCCATTACTTATTTCTTTGTTTGTTTTTGGTTTATTTTTGTTTCTTTCTTGTTGCCCCAACTTTGTTCCATTTTTCCTGATTTTTGTTTCAGGTCGAAGAGCAACTACTAATAGCACTAAAGGGAGAAACTGACAAAAAATTATAGTAGCGGACCTAAATATGCCATTGACAGCTATGAATAGATCATTCAAAGAGAAAATCAGTAAGGGAATGTTAGCCATAAATGACACACTAGACCAAATGAATATAATTGACATTCACAGAGCCCTTTACCCTACTATACTAGACTATATATTCTTTTCTAGTGCACATGGAACATTCTCAAAGATAGACTTTATGTTGGGACACAAAGCTAGCCACAGCAAATTTAAGAAGATTGAAACCATACTAAGCATATTCTCTGACCACAATGCTTTGAAATTGCAAATCAACTACAGAAAGAATACCACAAACGTGCGGAAATCAAACAACATACTACTAAAGAGTTAATCGAGGGGAGGGCTCAGCAAGATGGAGACCAGATAGGGGATCCCTACAAACTCTCCTGGAAAATATAATTAAATGGCCAGCCGGGATCCAACATGGGAATCCCTGAGTGGAATAGTAACAACTGAGAGATCCATGCATTGCAAGAAAATACCCAAAGGTTAGAGAAAGGGAGATGAGCGGGAGAGAAGAAAGGCAGCAGAGACAAATCATAACCTGACCCAAACTTGGTGAACTAAAGGAACTAGGAAGGAATCAGGGAGCACTGGCTGAGAAACAGCACAATACTGGGCAGGGGAGAGTCCAATCGGTGACAAGAGTGGAGGCCAGAGTGGCAGGACCACTGCCAGACTGCAGGCAAGCTGGAACTAGCAGGAGCGAATTAGAGACACAGTCCAGAATCTGTGTCCTGGGTGACATGCAAGCTAAGCAAGACATCCGAACTGCCTTGGGCAGAAATAGGGCCACTGGATATAGCACCGCAGCTCTTGGGCTTGAAAATGCTGCTGAAAGCAGTTGCTGTGGAAAGGAACTTCTGAAACACAGTCCTGGGTAAAATGCAGGCTCAGGACAAGAAAGAAAGGCTGAGCTGTCAGCACTTGCCCTGACCAATGTGAGCAGCCTCAGCTTGTATTCCATGTCATCTTATCAATTGATGCAGAAAAAACATTTGACAAGAGATAACATCCACATATGATTAAAACACTAAGTAAAATAGTTATAGAGCAAAGTACCTAAACATAATAAAAGTCATATATGAAAAACCCTCAGCTGATATCATACTGAATGGGGAAAAGCTGAAGCCCATTCCCCTAAAATCAGGAACAAGACAGGTATGTCCCCTGTTGCCACTGCTATTCAATATATTACTGAAAGTTCTAGCCAGAGCAATCAGGCTAGATAAAAAAATAAAAGCTATCCAAATTGGGAGAGAAGAAGTCAAATAGTCACTATTTGCAGAAGACATGATCCTTAATGTAGAAAATTCTAAAATCTCCACCAGGAAACTATTAGAAAAAATAAATGAGTCAAGTCAAAAGATAAAAAAAAATCAACTGTACTCCTACATATAAACAACAAATCTTCAGAAAAAGAAATGAATCAATACCTTAACATTTTTAAAATGGCCATATTACCCAAAGTAATATACAAACTAAATGCAATTCCCATCAAAATTTCACTAACATTGTTCCATAAAATAGACAAAAAATTATCAGATTGGCATGAAATCACAAAAGAGCTAGAATCACCATAGCAATACTGCATAAAAAGAATAAGGCTGCTGGTATCACACTCCCCAATTTTAATCTCTACTACAAAGCATCAATAATCAAAACATGGGAGTTCCGTGGTTGTGTAGTGGCTTAAGGCTTCGGTGCTGTCGGCGCTGCAGCCTGGGTTTGATTCCCAGCCAGGGAGGTACCCACTTAAAAAAAATAATCAAAACAGCTTGATACTGGCAGAAAAAAAGACTCACAAACCAATGTAACAGAATAAAAAACCCAGAAATAAATCTGCAAATATAAGGAGAAATTATTTATAAAGGAGCAAAAAATATGCAATAGCGAAAAGAAGGCCTTTTCAGTAGATGGTGATGGGAAAACTGGAAAAGCATATGCAACAGAATGAATCTGAGCTGTGAACTCTCACCTACTAGAATTAATTCATAATGGATTAAAGACCTCCACATAAGACCCCAAACAATAAACTGTATAGAAGAAAACATTGGTACTATACTTATAGACCTTGGGCTCTAGGAGGACCTCATGAAACTTACCTCAAAAGCAAGGAAAGTAAAAGAAAAAAAAAAAGAATGGCACTACATCAAACTTAAAAGCTTTTACATAGCAAAAGAAACCATCAACAAATCAGAAAGACAGCAAACCATATAGGAGAAAATATTTGCAACAACACATCTGATAAGGGTCTTATATCTAAAATATATGAAGAACTAGTAAGATTTAACAACAAAAAACCAAACAACCCAATTAAAAAGTGGGAAGAGGAACTCAACAGACACTTCTCCCACAGAGATATACAAATGGCCACAGACATATGAAGCAATGCTCAACCTCATTAGTTATTAGTGAAATGAAAATCAAATCCCCAGTGAAATACCATCTCACACCTGTTAGAATAGCTTTTATCAAGAAGAAAAGGAATAACAAGTGCTGGAGAGACCGTGGAAAATAGAAACTCTCACACATTGCTGGAAGAAATATAAATCAATACAGCAGCTATGGAGGACAGTGTGGAGGTTCCTCAGAAACCTGGGAATACAGTTACTTTATGACCCTGCAATCATATTTCTGGGTATCTACCCAAGAAATTAAAAACCTAAGTCTGCAAAGACTTATGTACTCCAATGTTTATCACAGTACTGTTAACAGTGGCCAAGACATGAAAGTAATCAAAGTGCCTTTCAATAAATGATTGGATAAAGAAGTTGTATATATGCACATTGAAATATTACTCAGTTTTAAGAAAAGATGAAATACTGCCATTTGCAACAAAATGGTTGGACCTTGAGAAAATCATGCTAAGTGAAATTAGCTGAACAGAGAAAACCATGAAATATACGACTTTACTTATATGTGGAATATAAAACTGAAAGCAACAAAGAAAAAAACAAACAATGAAACAAAAACTTATGGACACAGTCAATAGTTTAGTGATTACATGGGGTGAAAGGAGAAGAGGAAGGAGAAAAGAGAGGAGGTAGGAGAGAAGGAAGGGGAAGTCAAATAGATGGTGATGGAACAAGACCTCACACTGGGTGGTGAATATATAATGCAACACATAGACAATGCTCTGTAGAATTGTACACCTGAAACCTATGTAATTCTTGATAACCAATGTCACCTTAATACATCTAACAGTAAAAGAAAATAAAAAAGAACTGGGCCAAAGAAGAAATAAAAGGAGAGTTATAAAAACACACAGAAACAAATGAAAACAAAAATATCTTATCAAAAATTTTGGGATGCAACCAGAGTGTTAGTAAGAGGAAAATTTATATCATCAGATGCCAATTCAAGAAACAAAATAAATCTCCAATAAATAACCTAATATCACATCTTAAAAACTAGATTAAAAAAACTGAATCCGAAAGTCAGCAGAAGGTAGGAAATAAATATTAGAGCACAATTAAATGAAATAGAGAACAAAAATAGCAATAAAAATAATACAATAAAGAGCTGTTTCTATGAAAAGTTTAATAAAATTGACTAACTCTTGGCTAGATTCACTAAGGTAAAAAGAGAAAAGACACAAATAATCAAAATCAGGAATGAAAGAGGTTATGAGAAATACCAGATAAATACAAAGAATTATATGAGAATACTATGAAGAACTATACCCCACCAAATTTGATAACAGAATAAATGAACAAGTTCTTAGAAATACATAACCTTCTTTGACTGAATCACAAACTGGTAGATCTAAATAGACTGATCAACAGCAAGGAAATTAAAATAATCATTAAAAACTTTCCCAATAACAAAAGTGCAGGATAAGATGGCTTAGTGAATTCCACCAAATATTAAATATTGATTTAATACCTGTCTTCCTCAAACTCTTCCAAAAAATTAAAGAAGAGGCTAATATTTGGTAACTTATTTTATGAGGCCAACATTACTTTGATACCAAAACCTGGTAAGAATAATACAAAAAGACAATGCTACAGACGAATATTACTGATGAATACAGATGCAAAAAATCCTAAACTCAGGGAGTGGGGCCCGTCGGACCCGGACTCCATCTCAGCTGCCAAGGTGTCGAGCTGGTGGAGTTTGTTCCCTGCTCAGCGGGGCCTGCTGGTGAGGGCCTCGACGCGGAGGGAGGCGCCTGCATCCCTCCAGGTGCAGCCCTGCCCTTGTGGGCACGCGGACAGCGGGCTCCGCAGCACCAGAAATCTAATGAGAGCAATAGGCAGAAGTATGTTATTTCCGGAGAACTCTGAGTATGTCATTCCCCTGCCTTCTGGCTTCCAGATGATCAGAGGTTATTTAAGATAAATCAGCTGGAGGAAGAAGGCAAGATGGCGACTGGAGAGGAGGGCCCTAAAGCCTCCCCCAGAAAACACAATTGAACGGTCGCTCAGGAGCCAAGAAAGAGTACCCTGAGTGACAAAAAGGCTGTTGAGAAACCCACAAATCGCAAGTAAACACCTGAAGGTTGGAGAGAAGGGGGTGAGTGGGGGAGAGGGAAGAGAGCAGAGACTGCAACAGGACACAATCGCTGCTGTCTATTCCGAGAGGCACAATTTGGTGGAGGGGAGAGACCACAGGGGAACTGGAATTTGGAGCTGCATGCTGGGGACTGAGTTTGGGAGCCAGCCTCTGGAACTTTTGAGTGGTAGAAGGGCTGAGCGAGGACTCTGAACTGCAAAGATGACACCCTAGCTCTAGAACCCCTGGAGACCTACACAGGGCTGCAGTTCCTGTTCCCAGCCCGCTGCAAAGGCAATCCTGCAGTCTCAGGCGAGGCCCACAGCTTTGGACTTATGTAGCATGCACCTCCTCGTGCACCCCAGGGTTCTGTAAGCAGTGAGAGCCCATAGACAGATGCTGAATCAGGGCTAGGAAGAAAGACTCATTTGATAGCATTCACCCAAGCCAGCAGAAACAAGCCTCAGAACAGCTTCCCCAGCAAAGGGCAGAAGGCACAGCCGCCCTTGGAGCGCCTTTTGTTGGCCTCTCCCCAAGATATATGCGAATAGCCTTCAAACGCAGTAGGAGATCAGAAACAAGAAACAAACAACCCCATCTCTCCCAAAATTTGACCCCCAGTGCCAGCTAGTGTCTGCCCTACAGTAAGACACCACAACAGCAATAATCAGGGCACTGAACATAAAGCCCTCATGTCAAAGAGGAAGAACCAAGCGGACAGGATGAATTCCTTAAAAACTAAAACTCCTCAGAAAGAACATGAAATTTACCCAGAAGACAGCTTCTTAGACCTGGAAGGGGCTGATTTAAGCGACAGAGTATTTAAAGCAGCCATTCTAAAGGCTGTGAGAGAAATGAAAACCTATTGGCAGAACACCATAGCTGAGATAAATAACATAAAAAAGGATATAAACGACATAAAAAAGGAACTCTGTGAACAAAGGAACAATTTAAGAAAGAAATTCAAAACATAATAAAGATCGAGATGGAAATGCAAGAAATAAATAATATGATAAAAGAAGTGAGAAATGAAATAACTGCCATAGGAAACAGCACCAACCAGATGGAAGAAAGAATTAGTGATATTGAAGATCAGAACATGGAAACAGCACAGAAAGACGAAGAGAGGGAATATAGAAACAAAAGGATTGAAAGAACTCTGCAAGAACTATCTGACACAACAAGACAAAACAACATCAGGATAAAAGGAATAGAGGAGGGGGCAGAGCGATCTACAGAGAGCATACTCAAACAAATGGTAGATGAGAATTTTCCAAACCTATGGAAAAATCTGCAACCCCAAGTTCAAGAAGAAAACAGGTCCCCTAGCTACCTGGACCCTAACAGATCTTCTCCAAGACACATGGTACTAAAGATGTCCAAAACTAAAGACAAAGAGACAATTCTCAAGGCAGCCAGGGAAAAAAGAACCATAACCTTTAGAGGAAAACCCACCAGGCTGGCATCAGATTTCTCAGCAGAAACTCAACAAGCCAGGAGAGAGTGGAATCCAATACTCAAATCTTTAAAAGAGAGAAACTTCCAGCCAAGAATAAATTATCCAGCAAAATTATCTTTCAGATATGAAGGTGGAATAAAGGCTTTCTCAGACACACAGAAGCTGAGGGAATTTGCCAACACGAGGCCAGCACTCCAAGAAATACTGAAGGAAGCTCTTCGGCCTGAAACAAAACATCAGGAAAAATGGAACAAAGTTGGGGCAACAAGAAAAAAACAAAAATAAACAAAAAAACAAACAAAAACAGAAAGAAATAACTAATGACCATAGGAAATCCTCACATATTGATCATCACTCTAAAAGTTAATGTACTGAACTCACCAATAAAAAGACACAGAGTAGCAGACTGGATTAAAAAGCAGAACGCATACATATGCTATCTCCAAGAAACACACTTTAGCTGTAAGGACAAACACAGACTCAGAGTGAAAAGATGGGATATAATACTCCAAGCAAATGGTAACCAGAGAAAAGCAGGAGTGGCCATACTGATATCTGATGAAATAAACTTCAAGTTAAAAAAGATAGTAAAAGACAAAGATGGTCATTACATAATGATAAAAGGCATAATGCACCAACAGGAACAGTTGACACTAATCGACATATATACTCCCAACCAGTATGCACCAAAATACACAAAGAAACTACTAACAGATTTGAAAGAAGAAACTGATGAATACACAATCATAGTGGGAGACTTAAACACCCCACTGATAGCCATGTACAGATCATTCAAACTGAAAATAAATAAGGAAATGACAGCTCTAAATGACACATTACAGCAATTAGACATAATTGACATATACAGGACACTTCACCCAGGAAACAGAGACTACACCTTCTTTTCTAGTGCGAATGGAACATTCTCAAGGATAGACCACATGATGGGACACAAAAGTAGCCTCAGCAAATTCAAAAAGATCGAAATCATACCAAGTGTATTCTCAGACCACAAAGCTTTGAATTGGAAATCAACAGTAAAAGGAAAGCAGAAAAAAACACATATACATGGAGATTAAACAACAGCTTATTAAAAAAGGACTGGATAAAAGAACAAAAAAAAGATGAGATTAAAAAATATATAGAAACTAATGACAATGAAAATACAACGTATCAGAATTATTGCGACACAGTGAAAGCGGCAATAAGAGGGAAATTTATATAATTACAGGCCTATCTTATGAAACAAGAAAAATCACAAGCAAACATCTTAGCATCCCATCTTAAAGAACTAGAAAAAGAAGAGCAGACAAAGCCCAAAGTCAGCAGAAGGAAAGAAATAT
>PVJL010006969.1:32163-57744 GCA_004026885.1 Lyroderma lyra
AGAGAACAGAAAGACAATAGAAAAAATTAATATTACGAAGAGCTGGTTCTTTGAGAAAGTCAACAAAATTGACAAACCCCTGGCGAGACTAATCAAAGGACGAAAGGAAAGGACACAAATATCCAAAATTAGAAATGAAAGGGGAGAAATTACCACTGATACCACAGAAATACAAAGGATTTTAAGAAAATATTATGAACGATTTTATGCCACAAAATTTAACAACCCAGAAGAAATGGGGAAGTTTCTAGAAACTTATAGCCTACCAAGACTGAACCAAGAAGAACTGGATAATCTAAATAGACCAATCAATAGCAACAAGATTAAAACGACTATCCATAATCTGCATAAAGGCAAAACTCCTGGACCAGATGGTGTCACCAATAAGTTTTACCAAGCATTCAAAGAAGAATTAACACCTATCCTCCTCAGACTCTTCCAAAAATATTGAAGAGGAAACAATACTTCCTAATTCGTTCTATGTTGCCAACATTACTCTAATACCAAAGACTGGCAAGGACAACACAAACAAAGAAAACTATAGACCAATATCTCAGATGAACACACATGCAAAAATCCTAAACAAAATATTAGTATATAGAATACAACAATGCATCAAAAAGATCATGCATCATGATCAAGTGAGATTCATCCCGGGAGCATAAGGATGATTCAACATATGAAAATCAATCAATGTGATACACCACATAAACAAAATCAATGATGAAGACCATATGGTCATTTCAATTGATGCAGAAAAAGCTTTCGACAAGGTACAACATCCATTTATGATCAAAACACTAAATAAAATAGGTATAGAAAGAAAGTATCTCAACGTCATAAAGGCCATATATGACAGACCCTTGGCTAACACCATACTGAATGGGGAAAAGCTGAAACCTATTCCTCTAAAATCAGGAACAAGACAGGGATGCCCCTGTCCCCACTGTTAATTAATATAGTACTGGAAGTTCTAGCCACAGCAATCAGGCAAGAGAAAGGAATCAAATGTATCCAAATTGGAAAAGAAGAGGTCAAATTGTCACTATTTGCGGATGACATGATCCTTTATATAAAAAAGTTCAAAGATTCCACCAGGAAACTATTAGAAACAATTAACAAATATAGTAAAGCCGCAGGATACAAAATCAATGTACAAAAATCAACAGCATTCCTTTATACAAATAATGAATCCTCAGAAAAAGAAATGAGGGAGTCAATTCCTTTTGCTATCACAACAAAAAGAATGAAATACCTGGGAATTAACTTAACAAAGACCGTGACAGACTTATACACAGAGAACTATAAGACACTTTTGAAAGAAATTGAAACGGACTTTAAGAGGTGGAAAAATATCCCCTGTTCATGGATAGGAAGACTTAACATTGTTAAAATGGCCATTCTGCCCAAAGCTATCTACAGATTTAATGCAATACCCATCAAATTTCCACAATCACACTTTCATGAAATAGATAAAAGAATTATTAGATTTATATGGAACCATAAAATACCTCGAATTGGCATTACAGTTTCTGACTTCTATTTATATTACAAAGCATCGATAGTCAAAACAGCTTGGTACTGGCAGAAGAACAGAAATAGAGACCAATGGAATAGAACTGAAAACCCAGAAATAAACCCACAAATATATGGACAAATAATTTTCGATAAAGGAGCAAAAAACATACAATGGGGAAAAGACAGCCTCTTTAATAGGTGGTGCTGGGAAAACTGGAAAAACATATGCAAAAGAATGAGCCTGAGCTGTGAACTCTCTCCATATACAAAAATTAACTCAAAATGGATTAAAGACCTTCATATAAGACCTGCAACAATAAACTGTATAGAAGAAGACATTGGTATTAAACTTATAGACCTAGGACTCAAGGAAGACTTCATGAACCTGTCCTCAAAGGCAAGGGAAGTAAATGTAAAAGTAAATGAATGGGACTATATCAAACTAAAAAGCTTCTGGACAGCAAAAGAAACCATCAACAAGGCAAAGAGATAGCCAACTGAATGGGAGAAAATATTTGCAAATAATGTATCAGATAAAGGTCTAATATCTAAAATATATAAAGAACTAATAAGACTTAACAACAAAAAACAAACAACCCAATTGAAAAGTGGGCAGAAGAACTAAACAGACACTTCTCCCACGAAGAAATACAAATGGCCAGCAGACATATGAAAAAATGCTCATCCTCATTAGCTATCAGGGAAATGCAAATCAAAACTACAATGCGATACCACCTCACACCTGTGAGAATGGCTGTTATCAACAAGACAAGGAATAACAAGTGCTGGAGAGGATGTGGAGAAAAAGGAACTCTGGTACATTGCTGGTGGGAGTGCAAACTGATACAACCACTGTGGAAGGCAGTGTGGAGGTTCCTCAGAAAATTGGGAATGGAGCTACCATTTGACCCAGCAATCCCCCTTCTCAGGATCTACCCAAGAAACCTGAAACCTTTGTCCGTAAATATTTATGCACCCCAATGTTCATTGCAGCGCTGTTCACAGTGGCCAAAACGTGGAAACAACCAAAGTGCCCTGCAACAGATGACTGGATAAAGAAGGTGTGGCACATATACACAATGGAATATTACTCAGCTATAAGAAAAGATGAAACATTGTCATTTGCAACAAAATGGATGGACTTGGAGATCATCATGCTAAGTGAAATAAGCCAGACAGAAAAAACAAAGAACTGTATGACTTCACTCATATGCGGAATATAAAACTGAAAGCAAAGAAAAAAGAAATGAACAAACAAATAAACCATGGCTACAATCAATAGTTTAATGTTTATTTGGGGACGAGTTGGTTAGGGAGGGGAGAAAGGGGAGGGCGTTTGAGAGGATGGGGGGAAGCTAAATATAAAGTGATGGAAAGAGAAGTCACATGAGGTGGTGAACTTATTATACATCAAGTTGACAATGCACTGTAGAATTGTATGCCGGAAACCTATGTAATCCTTGCTAACAGATATCACCCCAATAAGTCTAACAATAAAAATGAATTAAAAAGAAGAAAAAAAAATAAATGATTGTTCTTTAAAGCCATTAGGTTTGAGGTGCTTTCTGTTTGTTTCATTTTTTTGTTTGTTTATTTTGACTGGCAATAGGTGACTGACAATTGACTTCAGGTCAATTGGTTAATTTTATCAGGACATTTCAGTTATCTTTGAGTACCTCATCATGGTCTTTTAAGGATATCTTTAGAATAATGTTTGCTAATGTCTTTCTAGTCTAGGGAGAGGCCCATTTTAGTTGAAAGTACTGTTAAAGTAGCTGAAAGTTTATGAATTTAATTACTGCATAAGATTCAAAAGTGTGATGATGCTAAATAAATCTGGACAGTAAAGGGGAAAGAAGGTGAATGAGGACAGGAACTAGAAAGAGAGAGAAACTGGTTAACTGGTAGGTGGTTGTTGAAGAGGAACTTCGGGAAGGAGATGCCTACTAAATTTTTTGATTTGTTGTTTGCTCTTTGAGATAATATTTTTTCTTCTAACCATGAAATCTCTAGTAAAATCTACACTGTTCACTACTCCTTTATAGATTGCTTTCCTTTTGATGCAGTGAAGTTCTGAATCCTGCTTTGGGATTGACATGGGCAGTACCAGAGTTTTATCAAAGGCTTAGGTTTTAATACCTTGGTTAGAACTGTAAAGTATTAAAGCACTGGGATACATCTATAAAATACAGAAAGAAGGAGCACTCGCAGGAAGGAAGTATTTCTTCAAAGACCTAGTAAGTTTGTAAATGCTAGGTGGTCCTAGGTATTACTTTTTCCTTCACTGCCTTCCCTCCCCACCTTAGTTTTCCCCTTGCTTTTACTCTCTCTTTTCTATTTGTTGCCCAGATTTGGATTAGTATTAATATTTGAAAGATACCCTTAAGTCTCTTCCTGCTTGATCCTAAGTCTTAACTACTGGTCTGTTCTGGTACTTGAAAGTTCAATATTAGAAATTCTGGATTCAGGCATCATTTGTTTTAAAATTCAATTGACAGGCACATAGTGGATACTGTAAAAAACATTTGCTGAATAGATAAACACTTTAGTAGGAACTTGTTTATAAAAGAAATGCATTGGAATGGGTGTTTTAATGAGGGTTGAATACAATGCAAATATTTCATCTTGTTTTATTTTTATTTTTGGGGGATAGTTCCCTGGCTGGGAATCAAACTCAGGCTGCAGTGTTGACAGTATGGAAACCTAGCCACTACACCACCAGGGAACCCAATTGTTTTATTTTTAGATTATGAAATATTTCAAAAAGAAAAGTATAAAGGTCAATATAATGAATACTCATGACTCTAACAGCAGATTAATAAATGTTAAAGTATCTCTTTTTGTAAGAAATAGAGTGTTATACAGATAGAGTTGCAAACTTTTGTGTACAAAGCTTTTGTACACCAACCTCCTTGATTACATTGTTCTCCCTTCTCTCTTTAGAAGTATCCTGTATATTATAGTGTGTATGTTCTTCATGCATGTTACTGTATTATGTTTTGTGTATGTTTTAACAAATAATATGTGATATTATTTTTTAAATATTGTATAACCAACTTCTTGAGTACAGGTTATTCTGCAACTTGCATTTTTATAAAACTTGGTGATTATATTTATCCAAGTGGATACATGCATATCTAGATCATTCATTTTACCTACTGTCTTGTATTACACTGTATGCCTGTAATACAATTTATTCATTTTTCTTTTGATGAATACCTAGATTATTTCTTATTACAATGTTGTGGCAAACATCATTGAACATGCTACTTCTTTATGTGTATACAAGATTTTTCTAAAATAAATGGCCAAAAGTGAAACTACTGGGCATTAGGGAATGTGCACAGTCAAATTGACTAGATGCTGCCAAATTGCTCTCACACGTCACGTTCAAAAACATATAAAAATTCACCAGTGTATGAACCTGCTCTTTTCTCTGTTTTTTTTCAGTATTGTTTGGTATTGGCAGATTTTACCTTTCTTCAATAGTGGAAATGTTAACTTACCATTTTAATTTGTGTCATCTTAATGAATGAAGTTGAACATAGGAGACTATGCTGATAAATTTTGCCTCTATTGTAATTTTTTTGTTATATTAGACATATCTGGATATAATTGGTATTGTGTACTCATATGGAATCTCTCCTCCATTATTCTTTACCTTGCACACACAGATACTGAACAATTTTCACCCACTGCACATCAAATGGAAACGTGTTTGGATGTTCAGTTCAAACAGTAGTTGTTATTGAATTCTCTTTTTTATAAGTAAAGGATTGAAATTTTATTCACATATAATTTACATATGACTACAAAAACAGGTTGATATCTTAATTTTTTTCAAACTGAAACTTTAGTAATAGTTTTTTAAAGAAGAGGATGAAATCTTTTTTATTATTATTAAATTTATTGGGGTGACATTTGTTAGCAAAATTTGCACAAGTTACAGGTGTACAATATACTGCACATCATCTATGTGTTGTGTTATGTATTCATCATCCAGAGTCAGTTCTTTTTCCATCACCATATATTTGATTCACCCTCTCTCTTCTCCCACCCTTCTCTCCTCTTACCCTCAGGTAATCACTAAACTATTGACTGTCTTGATGAGTTTTTGTTTCTTTGTTGCTCTCAGTTTTATATTCCATATGTGAGTGAAGTTATATAATTCCTGTTTGTTTTTTTCCATCTGGCATATTTTGATTAGTATGATGATCTCAAGGTCCATCCATTTTGTCACAAATGGCAATATTTCACATTTTCTTATACGTGAGTAATATTCCATTGAGTATACATACCGTAGCTTCTTTATTTAGTCATCTATCAAAGAACACTTTGGTTGTTTCCATGACTTGGCCACCATGAACAGCCATGTGATGAACATTAGGGTACATATGTCTTTGCAGACTAAGGTTTTCAAATGCTTTGGGTAGATAACCAGAAGAGAGAGTGCTGGGTCATATAGTAACCCCATTCCCAATTTTCTGAAGAATATCCACACTGTTCTTCATAGTAATTGTATCAATTTGCATTCCCACCAGCAACATACAAGGGTTCCTTTCATTCCACAGCCTTTCCAACATTTTTTATTCCTTGTCTTATTGATAATAGACATTCTAACAGATGTGAGGTGGTATCTCATTGTGGTTTTGATTTGCATTTCTCTAATAGCTAATGAAGTTGAGTAATTTTTCATATATGTGTTGGTCATTTGTATGTCTTCATGAGTGAAGTGCTGTTCAGGTCCTCTGCCCACTTTTTAATTGGATTTTTTTGTTGTTGTTTTTGAGTTGTATGAGTTCTTTATATATTTTAGATATTAGACCGTTATCAGATGCGTTGTTTGCAATTGTTTTCTCCCATTCATTTGGCTGCCTCTTTGCTTTGTTATGGTTTTTTTGCCATGCAGAAGCTTTTTAGTTGGATATAGTTTCATTCACTGACTTTTGCTTTCACTTCTCTTACCTTTGAGGTAAGGTTCATGAAATCCTGCCTGAATCCAAGGCCTATAAGTTAACTATCAAAGATTTTTTCTATACAGTTTATTGTTTCAGGTCTCATGTGGAGGTCTTCAATCCATTTTGAGTGAATTTATGTGTATGGTGACAGCTCACAGTTCAGATTTATTCTTTTGCATATGGCTTTCACATTTTTCCAGCATTATTTACTGAAGAGGTTTTTTTCCACCATTGTATGTTTTTCACTGTTTTATCAAAATTATTTGTCCATATATTTGTGGGGTTTTTTTTCTGGGTTTTCAATTCTGTTCCATATGGCTGTGAGTCTGTTTTTCTGCCAGTAAACAGAAAAGCTGTTCTGATTGCTGACATTTTGTAGTATAGATTGAAATAGAAAGCGAGATACCGCCAGTCTTATTTATTTATTTATTTTTAATGAAACGTTGCTTTGGTTATTCAGGGTCTTTTGTAGTGCAATATGAATCTGATGATTTTTAATCCATTCCTTAAAAGAATGTGGGATTTTCATGGGAATTGTGTTAAATCTGTATATTGCTTTGGGTAATATGGCCATCTTAACAATGTTGAGTATACTGATTCATGAACATGAAATATCTTTTAATTTCTTTGTGTCCTTTTCAATTTCTTTTAATATTTTTTATAGTTTTCAGTGTATAAGTTCATCATGTTGTTTGTTAAAATAATTCCCAGTTATTTTATTCTTTTTGTTGCAGTTGTAAAAGGTAATGATTATCTAATTTCTTTTACTAAATTTTTGTTGTTGGTATGTAGAAATGCTATTGATTTTTATACATTGGTTTTGTATCCTGCAACTATACTGTATTTGTTTATTGTTTCTAATACTTTTCTATGGTGAACTATTTCTATTGTTTCTAGACTCTATGGTGGTGTCTTTGGAATATTCTATATGAAAAATTATTTTATCTGCAAATAGTGACAGTTTTACTTCTGCTCTCCCAACTTGAATACATTTATTCTTTCTCCTGCCTGATTGGTCTGGCTAGAATTTTCAGTACTATGTTGAATAGCAGTGGTGACAAGAGGCATCCCTGTCTTCTTCCTAGTTTTAGGAAAATAGGTTTCAGCTTTTTCCCATTCAGTATAATATTAGCTAATGGGTTGTCATATATGGCCTTTATTATGTTCTGGTACTTTTCTTATATACTCATTTTATTCAGTGATTTGATTATAAATGGATGTTGTGTTTTATCAAATGCTTTTTCTGCATCAATTGATAAAATCATATGGTTTCAATCTTTTATTTTGTTTGTGTGGTGTATCACATTGATTAATTTGCTTATGTTGAACTATCTTTGTGCTTCTGGAATTCCACTTGATCATTGTGTGTAATATTTTTGATACATAGTTGTGTTCTATTTGGTAATATTTTGTTTAGAATTTTTCATCTGCGTTTATCAGAGATAGTGATGCATAGTTTATTTTTTTTGTTCATTTGTTTGTTTCTGTTATTTTTACCAGACTTTGGTATTAGGGCAATGTTGGCCTCATGCAATGAGTTGGGGAAGTATTGCCTCATATTACATTTTTTGGAAGTGTCTGAGGAAGATAGGCATTAATTCTTTGAATGTTTGGTAAAACTCATTGTTGAGTACATCTAGTCGGGGGCATTTGCTTTTGAGGAGGTTTTGGATGATTGTTTCAGTTTCTTTACTATTGATTATTCTACTTCGCTTGTGCAGTTCTTCTTGGTTCAGTCTAGGTAGACTGTATGTTTGTAGAAATCTTGACATTTCTTCTAAGGTGTTAAATTTTGTTGCATAAAGCCTTTGATATTTTTTTAATGATTCTATTATTTCTGTGGTATCAGTTGTAATTCCTCCCTTTTTATTTCTTATTTGGGTTATTTGTATCTTTTTGTCCTTTGGTTAACCTAGTCAAGGGTTTGCCAATTTTATTGATTTTTTTTCAAAGAACCAGCTCTTTGTTGCATTATTTATTTTTGTCTTTCTGTTCTCAATTTTGTTTATCTCTGCTCTAAGTTTTATTATTTTTCCTCTCTGCTGACTATTATTTGTTGTTCCTCTTTTTCTATTTCTTTAAGATGGGATTTTAGGATGTTTATTTATGATTTTTCTTGTTTCTTAAGACAGGCCTGTAATGATATAAATTTCTCTCTTATTACTGCTTTCACTGCATCCCAATAATTTTGATATATTCTATTTTCATTGCCATTAGTTTCTGTTTATTTTTGATATCTCTTCTTTTATTTCTTCTCTGATTCATTCATTTTTTTAAAAACAAGTTGTTTAGTCTCCGTGTATGTGTTATTTTCTGCTTTCTCTTTGAAGTTGATCTCCAAATTCAAAGCTTTGTGTTCTGAGAATAAACCTGGTATAATTTAAATCTTCTTAAATTTGCTGAGACTAGTTTTCTTTTCCAGCATATTGTATATCCTTAGGAATGTTATATGTTCACTAGAAAAGAATTCATAGTCTTGAGTTGTCAGATGAAGTGTCTTGTAAATGTCAATTTTATCCAAGTGCTGTAATGTGTCATTTAAAAGTGATAAATACTCCTTTATTTTCTGTTTGGATGATCTGTTATTGGCTGTTAAGTGGGTGTTTAGGCCTCCAACTATAATTGTGTTTTTGTCAGTTTCTCATTTTAGATCTGTTAGTAGTTGCTTTGTAAGTTTCAGTGCTTCCTGATTAGGGACATATATATTAATGAGTGTAACGTCTTCTTGTTGTTGTATTGTTCTTTTATGTTTATCACTATAAAATGTCCATTTTTGTCTCTTGTTACCTTTTTTATCCTGAAGTCTTTTTTTGTCAGGTAAGAGTACGGCAAATCCTGTTTTTCTCTGTGTGTCATTTGCTTGGAGTATTGTTTTCCACACTTTCACTCTGAATCTGTGTTTTTCCTTGTAGCTGAGGTGTGTCTCTTGGAGACAGCATGTGGATGAGTTTTGTTTTTTATTCATGTCTGCTTCTGTGTGCCTTCTTATTGATGAGTTCAGTTCATTTTCATTTAGGATAATGATTAATATATGAGGATTTCCTATGTCCATTACTTTCTCCTTCTTTTTTAAAATTTTATGTCCCAACACTTCTCCCTTTATTTTGATTTTTTGTTTCATGTCAAATAGCCTGTTTCAATATATAATGAAATACTAGCCTTTTGCTATATAAGCCCTAAAGCTTCTTTATGTCTGAAAAGGTCTTTATTTATTTCATATCTAAAAAATAACTTTGCTGAATAAATTATGCTTGAGTGGTAGTTTCTCTCTCTTAATATTTTGAATATTTGATTCCACTTTCTTCTGGCTTGTAGAGTTTTTGTTTAGAAGTCCATAGATATCTTGATGGACTTTCCTTTAAAAGTTATAGTTTTTTTTTTCTTTCTTTCTTTTTTTTTTTTTTTTTTTTTTTTTTTTTTTTTTTTTTTTTTTTTTTTTTTTTTTTTTTTTTTTTTTTTTTTTTTTTTTTTTTTTTTTTTTTTTTTTTTTGCTGGCTTCCTTAAGACTTCTCTTTTTGTCTTATGAATTTTGACATCTTCAGTATCATGTGACATGGAGAAGATCTGCTGGCGTCCCATTAGCTAGGGGTCCTATTTTCTGCTTTAATGTGGATTTCCAAATTTCTCCATGGGTTTGGAAATGTCTTGTTTACTATTTGGTTGAGTAAGCTCTCTGTAGAATTCTGTTTTACACCTTCAACTATTCTTATTATTTTAATGTTGTTTTTTCTAATATAGTCAGAAAGTTCTTGTAGAGGTCTTTCATTTCTTTTGACTCTGAATTCCCTCTTTTATACCTTCTGTGTTATTTCAAAGTTCCAATCTTTGGTATCACTAATTCTTTCCTACATCTGTTCAGCTCTGTTTTCTATGGTAGGTATTTCACTTCTTAATTGTTTTATTGTATTGTTTCTCTCTAGAATTTCTATTTAATTTTTTGATAGTTTCAATTTCTTTGTTAAAATGTTCCTTATTTTCACAGATTTCCTTCCTGAGATTATTTATTTGTGTCTGGGTACTCTGCCAACATTCTTTCAACTCCATATGTATCTTACGGCCTGGTGTGACTTAAATAATATTATTTCAGATCTATACGTTATTTTTTCTGGTGATTTAAAAAATTTTCTTTCTGAACAACTTTGAGTCCTAAGGTACTCATTGTATTTGATGTGTTTTTTTCCTGGTCATGAGGACTTCTTTCCTGGAAGATATATAGAGGTCTTTGTTTCTTTTCCTAAGTGGTGTCATTGTAGCATTTTAAAATATTTTCTCTTGGTTATTTGATTCTCTATGTCTGGGAGCTTTCCTGCAAGGTGGGTTTCTCTTCTTTTGACCCAGTTGCCTTGGTCTTGATGTGCCTCCTGTTTTGGAAAATGTGGTGGGTGATAGGGTGCTATACCTCTGAGATCAGTGCAGGGGAAACCTACTTTGCCTGTAATTTGGAGTTTTCCTGAACCCTACTGCTGGTTTCCATGGGTACAAGGTTTTTTGGAAAGGGCACAGGTTTGTTTGCCTTTTATTTTCCCAGCTGGTTGTAAAGCAGACTAGATGGAGTTGGATAGGGGAGAGAGTTAAGAGAAGCAGCCAGGCTCAGTATCTCTGGTTTTGCTGCTTTGTGTCCTGGGGTCACTTCCCTCATTGCTGGCTCCATTGCAACACAAGCCTGTTCATCAGGGATGCCTATCTGTGCCAGGCATGGGATGGGTCAGAAGTGGGCCAGGTTGGGCTGATCGAGAGGGCTGGGCAGATACTGGTGGCTCTGACTTTCTCCTTTTCCCTGAGCCTGCATTTCACCCTGGACCATGTTTTATTCTGATCAGCATTTCCATGGCAACAGGTTCTCAGTTTCAAATTTGCTCAGAGCCAATTTGTTGTTGAGATGCTGCACTAGAGCTAAGAATCTAACCCCAGGGCACCTCAAATAATTTGCTTCACCTCTAAAATGTTTGGGGACCTAGTGCAATGCAACTCAGTGGGTATTTCAACTCACCCATGGTCTCACAGGGTTTCAGCCATCCTCACCTTCACTTATGTCACCTCTCAGCCTCAAACTCACTTGGGATTGTGTTGCACTTAGGCCACAGTTCCCCGACCCCCACCTCACTCATTCTTCTGCCAGCCCTTGGTCACATTCCTCAGCCCTGTCGGCACTCTGCTCCCTTCCTCCTCTCTTGTTTGCCCTACTTCCATTAGTTTTTTTTTTTTTTTTAATGTGTGGATCTCTCAGCTGAGTCTATGCTACTCAGGGTTTCCCCTGTTGGATTCCAGTTGTTCAATTGCATTTTCCAGGAGAAATTTCAAGGATCTCCTCTCTTGCCACCATCTTAATTTTCTCCTGTTATTGAATTCTTAATAGCAGAAATAATTCCTCCAATTTTTTTGAAATTTTTGAAGAAGGTGAGGACATTTTATAGAAAGTCATTACAGATGGTGAATCTTGGGTCCATCATTATGACACTGAGAAAAAAAGGCAGTCTATGGAATATTGCCATAAGGGATCACCACAGCAGAAAATATTTAAAAATCAGGTCTCAGCTGGGAAGATTATCCTTTATAGCAGTATTCCAGAAACTGCCATTTGTTCTCAGGGTCATAATAATGGACTGAAGTTTCATTCCCTGCAATGAGCTTCTTTAAGAATTCCTCACCTTTTTTTTTGCAAAAATTTCAACAAAATTGGAGGAAATTTTTTCACTGTTAAGAATTCAATAATAGCACACTGTTTGACCAGAATGCCTGAACACGTTTCCATTTCAATGTGCACTGGGTGAAAAGTGTAAGCATCTGTGTGTGCAAGGTCAACAATGATGGAAGGGAGACACCATGTGACTATACAGAACCAGTTATATCCACATATGTCTAATGTAACAAAAAATATAGTGGTGGCAAAATTTATCAGTACACCCTTGTATTGGGCATTTGAATTTCCTCTTTTATTCAAGTCTTTTGCCCAGTATCCTATTGTGTTTTTGTTTTGTTTATAGATTTGCGCAAATTTGTTATGGATCCTGAATCTTTATTTTTTGTCAGTTCTATGCTTTGTATATTCAGTCTGTGTTTCTTTAATGTGTTTATGATGTATTTTGTATATGGAAAATTTACACTTTTATGTAGTGAAACCTGTTCATCTTTTATTTATAGCTTGTGTGTTTGTGTTCTGTTCAAGGAGGCCTGAGCAGACTGAGTATCTGAGCTAAAGGAAACTATAAGATGATAAAGTGTGAAAAGAAATATCCCCTTTATTCTTGATTTTTAAATTTTTCTTCTTCAATCATTTTTTCCTGTTTTCCCCCTCCAGAAATTGATGCATTTAACAAGCAAGTTAGGCCCCCTTTGTTGTGGTTCATTTAATTTTACATCTAGGTACATCTAGATATATGTTTGGCTCTGTTCCGTTAGCTGCTTTCTTCAAATATTTTCCAAGTACTTAGTGTCACCAGTAAATTCCAGTGGAGAAGATTGTTCTGTGCCTTTAGGAATAAAATATTAATAAATACACCCCAGGATTCACATAATTGTGTCAAATGAGTTACCTCTTATAATAAAAAGTATCAAGCAATAGCAACAGATCATATTTAGTGGATCTCTACCATTATCAGTTAAGGAAGTCTTTTTAAACAATCATTTTTCTAAACCTTTTTTGCTTTAAATCACAGCTGCAGTACCACAATGCCACCTCCATAAACCCTCTCACAATCTAATCAAAATTGTTGTTATCTGGGTTGGGAATCAGAGATCTAAGAAAACTGAAGGGCAATGTTACATCAAGTTTTCTCAGACTTCCCCTAATCCTTCCTCTTTCTTCCAGCTTGAATTATTTACTTACAGAAATCTATTCATTTATCTCTCTCTCTGTTCAGTGGTTGGACAATAAAAGTAAGACAGCATAAAATGTATAATAAAAAAATAGCTGAAAACAAACAAAAAGTGGCTTATGTGGCAATCTGTTTTAGTCAAAACCTTGAGGAAAGGTCAGAGGATCAATATTTGACTACAACATGAAAGGGAGCAAAGCTTCCAATGAGAGTGGAAAAAGAGTGGGATTTTGGACCAAAAAAAAAAATAAGAATAGGGTTCACCAAAAGTGGCCAATGACAAAATTTCATCCAGTTCTATGGTTGGGTTCTTAGGGAGATCTCTTTTGTTTGAGAAATGACATTTCCCCTCCGCCTGCACATATCAAAGTTCAACTTGGTAATCTCATCTGTAGAAGAAAGCCATCTGTCAGTAATCTCCAAATAATCTATATAATTGACTTTCAAACAAACCTCAAAGAAATAAGCATTTATCACCTTAATTGTGGTAGGCAGAGTGTGTGTCACTGACATTTTACTAAATAATGGTAAGTGGTATCCAAGATTCTTCTCTTTGTTCTTCTCTCAGATTTCTTTTAATTTGTACATACAGCTACATTCTGCTTTGAGATAAGAATCATAAAAACATCAGCTAGGCAGACAGGGCCTGGCAGAAGGGGAAAGTTGACAAGCTCTGGAGTCAACTACCCACCGCTTACCACCCTTCACTGTGCTCCTAGGGAGTCAAGGCTAGTCAATGAAAGAGCATCAGTAAGACTATCTTTATTAGAGCTGGACTCCCAAGGAGCCTGAATCTCCTGGCTTAAACTTCCCTTTTGATATTGGTGGTAGGAGAGTGAAGCACACTCTCTGAAGGAGCTTGCTCTTAGCTTCTGGCAAAATGGACTAAATGGTCTCCAATAGATAAACAGAATATATTAAGAAAAGGTGTCCTCATTCTCTTAGACCCAGGGTGGGACTGAGGAGGTGTTGAGATTATCATAAGGTTCTTTCTTTCACAACTGATTCCAGTAATTCATATCTGTAGGAAACTGCCACTTTAGAAAATATTTATTAAAAACCATGTTAACTCTCAGATCTCACATCAAAATTCAAGATCTAGGATCACTCTGCCTTGAAGAATAACTTCTGTGATTTTCAAGGCAAAGATTACTGTTTGCTTTACCTTTCTAGACTGAAAAATGTTTCTTAGCCTGCTTAGCTTTAGATGTTCCCATTTTTCCTGTTTGTACATTGAAACTAAAGACATAATGTTACCCAATATTTAGCAGAGAGGAGCAAAAATCAAATAGTTAAACTGGGGTTAAGTTGAAAAGTCCCTCCCCCAGAAGATTGTAACCATAGAATAAATGGAAGTGTGTTGGGGTTTCCAAACAGTGTTTACAAATATGTTTGCCCAACAGTAGTACCATTTCCCCATGGATAGATACATTAATTAGTCATCTATTAATGGGGTAGTAGAAATTGTAGTAGAAGGCTTTTGTTAAAAATAATCTATAAAGACAAATATATAAATTAAAACAGCAGTAACATCTGAAAATTATTCTTTTTTCTTGTGCTCTTGAAGTGGTTTTTGGTCCCTAGCTACTGTGTACCTCTTTAAACATATAGACATTATAACTTTATGTTTTTATATGTACACAGAATATCATAGAATCATAAACATTTCCCAGTGTTGGAAAGAGAAAATATGTAAGGCTTGAATCATGGATATAAGGCATTATTTTTTCCCTACCCAGTTAATTTTACTATTGAACCATCTTTTCTGTTCTTATTTTCTCCCTGATGCAACATAGCATATAGCATTCTCTATTCTGATTAGAGTGGAGAACAATAGCATCTAGGTGAAATGGGGTGAGAAAAATGCAACTAGTGCAACCAGTTTTGATGAATAGTGTTATTTAGTAACCTAGCAAGAAAATGAAAATAGAACAAAACCTGGTATAGGGAGGTCAATGAATTAGTTTCATTTCATGTGATTGTCTTTCCCAGTGCTTCTCACTGAGTGTAATATACTACAGTGATGACCTTGAGACCTTCTCAGATTCATAGTAAAATTTTGATTATCATGTAAATCAGTGGTGTCCAACATTTTTGCTTCTCTTGGCCACACTGGAAGTAGAATTTTCTTGAGCAACTCATAAAATTTACCAGCACTAATGATAGCTGGTCACTTGAAATAAAGGTTGAAAAAAATTTCATGTCTTAAGAATTTGTGTTGGACTACATTCAAAGCTGCCTTGGACTGCAGATTGGACATGCCTGGTGTAAATTGTACACATGTCACAACTGAAAGATAATAACTTTGAGAGTAATATGTGCTGAATGAAAGTAGAGCCAAATACAACCTGCTTGAGAATGATATAATATAAATATTATGTCAGGCCACATCAGGGAAAAATTGTGTGTGTCCTTCAACACATGTGATTTTTTTCTTGTAGAGAAAACAGTGGGACTTAAACAATTGAAGGCTAAAGGGTAGTGAAATAAATACATAACTGTAGATATTTTTAGAAACACAGTTATATGCTAAAATACTTCTGTGAGTACTGTTTTACATTTATTGCTCATTTGTTTAATGCTATTTTCAGTCTTATTTCCTTCAGATACTCTGTCCCAAATGCTAGTGTGTCCACCCATATGCAAAAGAGTAAATGCTGTTTGATTCCCTACAACTGAAGTTCAAGATCAGACAAAACTAATCTATAGTGAGAGAAGAATTTACAACAGTTATTGTTGATAAGTGTGTGTGTATTTGGAAATTACTGGAAAGATGTCAGGGGAACTTTTTTGGTTGATAAGAATATTCTGTATTTTGCTTTAAGAGGTGGATATAGGGGTGTATATATTTGTAAAAACTTATCAAACTGAAAACTTAAAAACTGTGCATTTTATTATATGCTAATCTCTCTCAATAAAATCAGAAAAATGCAAAAAAAGTATTCCCAGATTAAAAGAAGACTGAAATGCACAGCTGTTTTGACCAATTCAAAATTTGGCTAATTTGGTTTGGGGGTATATTTGTCATGGGTTTGTCAGGGATTTCATGAAAACTTCCTTTACATATAAAATTCACTTCAGAAAAGCCAAAAAAAGGGGGGGAGGGGCAGCTTTCTTCATGTTTTGTAGTATAATTTTATTTTATTTAATTAATTCATTCATTAATTACATTTTTTTGGTTGGTTCCCTGAGTGGGAGTTGAAACCTGGCTGTGGCGGTGAGAGTGCAAAGACCTAGCCAGTACACCACTAGGGAACCCCATGTAATTTTATTTTTTAATGATGTATTTTCCACACCTGAAATCTGTGTAATTCTTGGTAACAAATGTCACCCCAATAAGTTTAACAATTAAAAAAACAGCAATTTACTCTTTTTAAATAATATTTTTATTAAAAAATATAGCTAACATACAGTATTATATTAGTTTCAGGTGTACACAATAGTTACTCAATATTTATATACTTAAAGAAGTGATCACCATGATAAGTCTAGCAGTCATCTCACACTCTACCAGGCTATCACAATATTATTGACTATATTCCGTATGATATACATTACATCCCCATGACTTACTCATTTTATACCTGAAAATTTGGACCTGTCATTCCCTTTTACTTTCTCCCCTCCCAGTTTTAATTTTTAAAATTATAGTTGACATTCAATATTATTTTATATCAATTTTAGTTTTGCAGCATAGTGACTAGACATTTATATAATTTAAGATGTGATTCCCCTGACTAGTGGCATATCCACCTGCCACTATATATAGATGTTACCATATTACTGAATATATTTTCTATATTTTACTGTACATCCCCATGACTATTTTGAAACTACCAACTTGTATTTCTTAATTCTCTCACCTTTTTCACCCACCTCCCAGACTCCTCTCCCATTTGTCAACCAGCAAAACATTTTCTGTATCTATGAACTTGTTTTTATTTTGTTTGTTTGTTTTCTTCTTTAGATTCCACATATAAGTAAAATCACATTGAATCTGTCTTTTTCTGTCTGGCATTGTCCACTCAGCACAATACCTTCACTGTCTATCTATGCCACTGCAGAGAGCAAAAATACATTCCCTTCCATGGTCAAGCAATATTACATTGAACATATGTACCACTTCCTTCTTATTTATTCATCCTTCAATAGACATTTAGTCTGCCTTCACATCTCAGATATTGCAAAGAATTCTGCAATGAATGTATGAATGTACATGTCCCCTCAAAGTAGCATTTCAGGTTTCTTTGGATAAATACCCAGAAGTGGGTCCTTCTTTCACTTTTGTTATAGCCTTTGTCTTAAAGGCTATTTTGTTTGGTATAAATATTACTAACCTGGCTTCTTTTCATGAAATATCTTTTTATGTCCTTTTACTTTTCAGTCTCTGTGTGTTTATCCACCTAAAGTGAGTCTCTTATGGTCAGCATATGCAAGAGTCTTGTTTTCTTATGCATTCAGCCACCTTTTCTTTTGATTAGAACAATTACTAGTTATATTTAAAATAATTGCTGATAGATATGCAGTTATTGCCATTTCATAATTCATATTTTTTATCTTAAAAAAGTTGATTTAACATATTTTGTAATACTGCTTTGGTGGTGATGAGGTCCTTTAGCTTTTTCTTCTGTGAAGCTCTTCATCTGTCATTTGATTCTAAGTAATAGCTTTATTTGGCAGAGTAATTTTGGTTATAGTTTTTTTAATTACTTTGAATATTTTGTGCCAGCTTTTTCTGGCCTGCAAAGTTTCTGTTGAGATATCAGCTGACAGTTTTATGGGAGCTCCCTTAGGTAACTAACTGCTTTTTTCTTGCTGCCCTTAAATTTTTATCTTTGTATTTAACCTTTGGCATTTTAATTTTGATGTGTCTTTGTGTGGCCCTGTTTGGGTTCATCTAATTTGGGACTCCTGTGCTTCCTAGGCTTATATGTCTATTTCTCTTGCCAGTTTAGGGAAGTTTTACATCATCATTTTTTCAAATGGGTTTTATATTCTTCCCTGTTTCTTCTCTTTCTGGTACCCTTATGATGTAATTGTTGGTTTTTTTGATGTTGTCTCAAATGCCCCTTAAATTATTCTCATTTTTTAAATTCTTTTTCCTATTTGTTGTTCTTATTAGGTGTTTTCTGCTACATTGACTTCTAAATCACTGATGCAATCTTCTGCTTCATCTAATCTACTGTCGATTTCCTTTAATGTGTTCTTTATTTCAGTTATTGTATTCTTCATATCTGACTGGTTCTTTTTCATAATTTCTATCTCCATTTTTATATATCCTATCTCTTTGTTGAACTTCTCACTCAGATCATTGAGCATCATTATAACCAGTGTTTTGAACTTTGCTTCTGGCAGATTGGTTGTCTCCATTTTGTTTGTCATTTTTTATAGCTTTGTTCTGTCCTTTCATTTGGAACATGTTTCCTTGTCTCCCTATTTTGGCTGCCTTCTTTGTTTCTTTGTATGAGGTAGTGCTATTATGTCTCACAGTCTTAGTAAAGTGATGTTATATAGTAAGTGTTCTGTGGTGTTCAATGACATAGTCCCCCTGGTCACCTAAGCCAGGTTCTCCAGGTTTATCCCTTGTGTGTGTTATATATGTTCTCCTGCTGTAGTTGAGCCTTGGTTGCCATTTTTATGTCAATGGAAGGGACTGACCCTTGAATTGATTTATTGTGAGGACTGACTAAGGAATTGTTGTTCAGGGGGGTGACTTTACAGAACTGGATTTGCTTTAACAGGGCTCTAGTGCTTGCTCATCCTGTCCTTTGACTTGTCATCTTGGAAGGTAATTGGCTGATACTCCATCTTGGTCCAAAGCTGGCCACCAAGTGTTTCAGACCCAGAGCTTCCTGGAAGGGGCCCCTCCACAGGCCAATTTTAGCTACAACCTGTGTCCTGACTGAGGCCATCTGACATGAGCCATAACTCAATCTTTAGATGGTTGCCACTTGCACTGGCCTTGGTGTCTCAAGAAGCCAAGTTGCCAACTGAGGCAGGCTGCTGCTAGTGTCAGGCTTAGGGATGCTCAGCAAGAGATACAGGGTGCATTGAACCCAGATGCTACTTGTTAGGTTTTGTGAACCTTTGGTGAATTTTAGGAAACTTCACAACATGAGTCAAGATAGCCCATTTGAATAAAAAAGCCACTAAAAGAGGTTTGAGTGGGCCCAAAATTATGTGGTGAAGATGTTTAGGGAATCACCAGGCTAAGCAGACACCTGGTATTAGCTAGGTTGATGGAGATTCAGATATGGCAGCTGTCTGCATATGCATGCTGGGAGGTGGGAGGGCTCAACACAGTAACAGTAGAGTCTGTCAGCATATCTGTTTGAGAGTAAGCTGCCCCTTCAGTCCTAGTCCTGAAGCCAGACACTCAGTTTTTTTTCTCATATGTCCTTGGTGCATTTGGGGCTGCTGCCTGAGAGCTGGAGTTCAGAGAGAGTGAATCCATTAGCAAGTAAGTCCATGTGTGAGCCCTTTAAGAGAAATGCCTGGAACTGTAGCTGCCCTCCATCTCACCCAGCCACAATCTCTGCTGTTTGTCACAGCAAGACAATGTAGGGACTTTTCTCTCTGGCACTGCAACCCTGGGCTAAAGAATTCAGTTTTTGGTTGGGAACATTTGCTTCTCAGAAAGGGACATATGCAACAATGATACCTTGCCCAATTTTTAATGGTCACATATGTGTGTGGGACCACTTCATTCTGCATCTTAGCTCCTGCTACCAGTATTAAGGTGGCTTCTATATTTCTTTAGTTGTAAAACTTTAGTTCAGAGAGACTTTAGGCAATTCTCAATGATGGTTGTTTTGTAGGTTAGTTGTAATTTTGATGTGGTCATGAGAAAAGGCAAGCACAACATTTACTTTCTGTCATCTTGACTGAAAAATTAGAGCTATTCTGTCTTAAATGTTGCTCCATGTGGAATTTATTTTCTCTACAAATATTTTATTCTAGATTATTCTCAGCAGGGATATAATGCTCTTGAGAACTTGTGAGTGTCTGGGTATTTTTATTGTATTTTCTACCAGAAGGCCTAGCTGAGGGCTGTGCCTATTGCTGCATCTCCAGCACCCAGCACTGGCCTTGGTCAACAAGGTGAAAAGCTAAGCTAAGGTGTATTAAATAAAGTGATCATTATACAAAAGGAAACAGTATGTTAAATTATTTAATTAATTCATGGCATTGGTCTCTACTTTATAGAAGCTTACAGAAAAAACATCTGGGTAGGTTGCTACTTACATGGTATAGTTGATGTAGTTCTTAGGAGGCTACATCTTACATTATGTATTTTTCTTATTACCCTATTTCTTACCCTTCCAACCTGCTTTAATCTTCTCTACCAGTCATAATACTAGATTAGACAACACAGGTAAGAATACCACTTTCTTCAGAAGGTATCTATGCTAGTATCCTGTAGACTTCTTTAACCTCTTTCCATTTTTATATCAGTATGCATTAGCATTAAAATGTAATTAGCTGTTACATAAATATCAGACAGTATTAATTACAGAAAATAAAAAGAGTTCTGGACTTATACATTTTCATTCAGTGACTTAGAGCGGTATGGTATTAAGCTATTACACTATACACATCAGGCCAAGGGAAGAATTGGGCTCCTTAGGGTGGTGGTGAATTTAAGGACATTAAGGAAAGAAAAACTTTAATGATATAGCTAGGAATCCCTTTTTGAATGTTTGAAATAGGCAAATTTTGGAAAGAACAAAAGACTTATTTCTTCAAAAGGTGTAGTTCTTCTGCTGAACACGTAAATTTTTGGAAGGCTTAATGCCATGAATAAAGAGTCACACTGAGTTAATGAGGGCCATTTAAATGCTTGAAGAACCTCATACGTCTCTACTAATGTTTACACGTTTTGGGTTGAAGGAAAAAAACAGTTCCATTTAACTTACATTACCCAGTGCACTATGCTCTGAATACAATAAATACTGATAATCTAGTTGTGCTGGTGAATGTAGAAGTGTTTTCTGAAGACAAGAAATGTTGGTTAAAAAAAGTAATATTGCTGATCAATGGAGCAACCTTTCTATGCAAACCTAGGACCTCATGCAATAGTTTGCTCTGTAAGGCTATTATAAACTTATCCTCCTTGTGTGTGTCCCAGCTCACAGCTCCATAGAAACTGCAGTCACTGCTGTTTTAGTACTTGCACCTCATTATAGCATAAAAAATTGAGGCACCCTCCTAAAAGGAGAGAAGACAGCACTTTTAAATATATGGCTTCCCAATAGATTATTCACGAGATGGGCCAAAAATTCTTTTTCAAGGTTCATGAAACCAAATGTGGTCAGTGCCCATCTATAAATAACATACCTAGTCTTTGAAGCTTACACTCTGACCCTTCTGAGTTTGTGTTGTCCTTATTAGAGCCAGTACTATGTTGAAGAGATGAACTATGCTTTTACCAAAATAAATAAATAGATAGATAGATCGATAGATAGATAGATCAAAATCCTTTAGGAGAAAAATATCACCCTGCCCCTTGGCTTCTCCTCCGTATTCTTCCATTTACTTATCTCTTATTATTCTCCACCCAGTTCAGAAAAATTTTTCTTATATCAGCTTGATATTTTTAAGGCAAACATTAGTTATGCAACTAATAAAGAAGATTTAAAAAATAAACTGTGTAACTTTTAGTATTCTGAAATACATTAATAAAGAACAAAAATTTGTGTGGGAAATGTTAAATGCTGCTTTGTCAGAGGTGCTAGAAATATGATAAAAAGAATGACTTTCATATATCTAAATGGCTTTAAAATCAGGGCTATTAATGTAGCTAGATTTTGGATTCAGGCAATATGTTCTATAATTCACTTTGACATTTGTGAGGAGAAATCAGAGTTGGCTGACCAAAATATTATCCCTTGAAAAAACCAGCAAGAGAACTTCCAAACTGATCCCTCACATATCAACCTGATTTCTCCAAGGGGGATGCCTTTTGAGCTAAATGCTAAATTTAATTTTATGCATCACATTTTTGGAGAGAGTTAGTACTTTAATTATATTTCTATGTACCACAGAACTTTAAACATAAATTATCTTTATTGTTGCCTTTATTTTTAATGGAGAACTTAGAAAATAATAATGATTAAAGGTATATATGATTTTTTAAAATGTCTTTTCATTGCTTGTGTGAAGGGGACAAAATTTCCCTGTAATTGTGGCTGAGGAAGCCTCTGGCCATACCTATAGACCATTTCAGAAAGAGAGAAAAGTCTAAAAGCCACTCTATCAGCGATCTATTCTGCCAAAAAGGTGATGATTATATTGACATTTTTTCCTGAAATGCTTTTAATTGAGCATTAATTTCTATAAAGTATAATTTTTGCTTATCTGCAGCATGGGCTCAAGAAAAATAGTCAGAAATATATTTTTAAAATATTTTATTGAAACTTCATGGCTTAGACCCATAACAATCTTTTTAACATAAATGTTGAAATAATTAGTATTGTATAATATAGGCAGAGTTAATAATCTAACAAAACTGTCTGGGTACTTATTTGCATATCAATACCTCATGAAGTGCAGTGAAATATTTTAGAACCAGTTTGTCTTTAAAATGTTTTTCCTATTAAATCATATTAACAGTCTCCTACGTATGTACAGAGTTACTTTCGAGAAAGCTTTGTTACTTAGAGAAAAACCTCTTTCCAGCTTGCATCTGGCTTGCAAAGCACACCAACAGTGTTTAATGTAATGGGTCACATCTGTCAAGAAGGGTTATAAATTGTACATTCGATGCCCTGAAATTAGTAACCCTCAAATAGCTCCAGCTGTAATTTCCCTGAGTATTTGCCTTGGTAACATCTTATAAAAATTAAACTCAGAACCAAATGTATTTAGATCTGAAGGGAACTGTCTGTAGTGAAATAGGAGGATTTTCTTGTGATCTAAAAATTTATCTTTCATTACTGCTTTCATTAAGTTTATCAGAGGGCTTTTCACCCAGAGACCAGTGTTGAATATGCTTCAGTTTATTAAGGAGAGATTTGGTTGTTGACTTTGTTTCAGAGCAAAATTCACTCATTAATTATGTGAAAAGTAAATATGTCTGTTTTCCACGTGTTAGGGTGATTTGAACATGTATGTGATTCTGTAACTGAAAACTTCATAATGGGAGATTAACCTTTTGCTTGTAAAGGATCTTTGCTATGTGGATAGCTCATTGAAACATCTGCAAGTGCTGGGATGCTGGGTTGTGTTTGCAGACTAGAATTCATTACTTGCTAAGACTTAAGGTGCAGTAAAAACTGCAGGTTTTTTTTTTTAAAAAAATGATATTTCACTAGTTTGAGAGTCAGTATGCTATTTCCCGAGTTTATTTTGGTAAATTACTAGTGAAAATTCATCATCTCATAAAAAGGCTAGCTATAAAAATTAACTAAAAATCAGATCCTTACTTCATACCATTCAATAAAAATTTTCTAGATGAATTAAAAATTAAAATGTGAAAATAAAATTATAAACTAAAAAGAAAACATGTTTATTTTATTTATATAATCTTGTAATAACATCTGTCTAAGGATAACAACAAAGGAATAAAATCAGAAAGAAAAAGATTGAGTTAATGCTACAAAAGCACAAATACAAAGAATGAGAGAGATCCAAGATGGTGAAGTGGTTAAATACTGTGCCTGCTTCTTTCCATGAAATTAAAATTACAACTAAATTATACAGCAATCAACCTGGAGAACCACCTGAAGTCTAGCTTAACAGAAGTTTTATATCTAAGGATATAAATAAGAAGCCATGCCAAGACTGGTAGGAAAGACAGAGATATGAAATGAGCTGACCTCAAACCTCTGAGTAGTAGTCAGGAATCAGAAGGGTTATCTCAGATGTGGAGATTCCCTTTAGAGATGTGAGAGACCCAACCTCACACAAAACTTTCCAGTCCAGAGTACTAGCACTGGGAAGAAGAGCCCCCACAACATCTTCTTGTATAAAACAGTGAGGATTCTGACCAACCACATGGGACAGAAGATGGCAGGAAAGCCAGACATTCTCTTAAAGGAACCATGCACAAAATCACTCACTTGCAGGCACTCATTTTTGGCTCTGGCAAAGAGACAGTGACTCAGGGAGTGTTTGAGGCATACTGGAGGTGAAATCTACTGGCCCCACACCCACATGTGGTGTTTGAGTATCAGAAGAGGAGTCTCAGATGCAAAGGTTTCCTCTGAAGAGTGAGAAATCCCACCTTCATATTGGGTTCTCAAGCCCAAAGTATCAGGGCCAGAAAGAGTAGGCTCCACATCATCTGTCTGTAAAAATAAACAAAAATTTCATCCATTTGGATGTAACTGAAGGCTACTAGGAACACAATAGTTCACTTAAAGGGCCTACATGCAAACACAGTTATAATAGCTCACTCTGGGAACTGAAGAAAGAATAGCACCTCAGGGTGGGGGGCATCAGGGACATAAAGAAAGAAGTTGAGATGTGGGGCTTCATGGCAAAGGGAGAAGGTACAGCCACCATTTTACCTAGGTTAAATCTTCTCCTCACATGGACAAATATGAATATGAATCATCTTAGTAAACAAAAATCTCCCTATGATGGTGACTCCCTGAGACCTTCTCCTTATCCAACTGGCATAATGCTTCAGGCTCTTTAAATTGCTATGCTTTTTAGGTAGCTGACAGGCAATAGCAGGCCTTGGAGTGTCTTTACAGAGTACTCCCAGGCTTGGTACTGATGGCAGCTGTCTTGGTTCATGGTGTGGACTCTTCCAAGTGCCTCCAGATTTAGCATAGGCAGTGACCAACCATGAATCACTCTGCAGTTCTTACCAGTTAACCCTTGGCTGGTCACTTTCAAAGCTCACCTTGGCATGCATGGGAGCCCCTCCTAAATTATCTCAGAACCAAGATACCCAGTGATTGGTTTCAGGCCACAAAGAAGCATAGCAACAATAAGTCAACAAGCAGCACACTCAAATAGTATCCTCAGCAGGCACTAGAGACACAGACACATTCTGCTCCTGTGGTGAGCCCTCAAACAGTAGCTGATATGCTGTGATCATGGCCAATCTTCACAGCCAGTCAACCAGATGGTCAATCCCAACTACTGAGGTGCCAACAGTAGTCAAGGCTCAACTACAACAGAAGGGCACACATAACTTACACAAGGGACATTCCTGAAGGATTTAGTGAAAATGACCATGGAGACTGCACCCCCAGGCCCCACAGGGCACCTACTAGAATAGGCCACCAGACAAAGGTTGAGAAACATAACAGATCTCCTAATACACAGAAACACACTGA
>PVJL010006969.1:57844-75119 GCA_004026885.1 Lyroderma lyra
AAAAAAAAAAAAAAAAAAAAAAAAAAAAAAAAAAAAAAAAAAAAAAAAAAAAAAAAAAAAAAAAAAAAAAAAAAAAAAAAAAAAAAAAAAAAAAAAAAAAAAAAAAAAAAAAAAAAAAAAAAAAAAAAAAAAAAAAAAAAAAAGAAATATGTACCAAATGAAAGAAAAAAAAACCAGAAGTAAACTCAAGAAAAGGAAAACCTAAATAAAATGGAAACAAGTAGCCTATCAGATACAGAGTTCAAAACAATCGTTATGACAGGGCTTAAAAAACATAGTGAAAACTTCACTAAAACGATTTTAAAATTTTGATGAAGCAGGGGATCAAATCATCAATTTGGAAAATAAGGTAGCAGAAAACAAACAATTGAAACAGCAAAAGCAATAATAAATTAAAAAAATAAGGAGAGTTTAAGGGACCTCTGGGACAACGTCAAATGCAACAACATTCACATCATAAAGGTACCAGAGGAGAAGAGCAAAGAATAGAGAACTTATTTGAAGAAATAATGAATGAAAACTTCTGTAATCTTGTCAAGGAAATAGACATACAAATCCAGGAAGGGCATAAAGTCTCAAACAAGGTAATATCAAAGAAACCCACACCAAGACACATCACAATTACAATGCCAACAGTTTCATACAAAATGAGAATCTTAAAAGCAGCAAGAGAAAAGTAGTTAGTCTACACGAGAGCTCCCAAAATACTGTCAACTAATTTCTCAACAGAAATATGCAAGCCAGAAGAAATTGGCGCAAAATATTAAAAGTGATGAAAAGCAAAGACCTACAACCAAGACTACTCCACCCATCAAGGTTCTCATTTAGAATCGAAGGAGAGATAAAAAACTTCCCAGATAAGAAAAAGCTATAGGAGTTCATCATCACCAAACTAGTATTAAAATAAATGTTAAAGGGACTTCATTGAGAAGAAGGGGAAATGAATATGAATAAATATGAATAATAAAATGGCAGTAACTATGAACCTATCTAAAATCACTTTAAATGTAAGTGGATTTGAGGATTTTCAGTCAAGAATGTTAACTAGGTGAACAGTGTGGTTGTGTGGTTGCCTTCTCTTAAGACAGCATTAAAATTAAAACTAAATTACAGGACAACAGTCATTCAGCAGTGTAGCTAAACAGAAGTCCTACAACTAAAGACATACAGAAGAAGCCACCTCCAGACTGGTAAAAGAGGTGGAAACATCAACCAGACTTGTCCAAAACCACATGTGATGATTCAAAATTGGTAGGAATATTTTGTCTGCATAATTCCCCCCTGAGGAGCAAGAGGTTCCAGGCTTACATCAGGGTTCCAGCCCAGGGTTCCAGAGCAGGGCAAAGAAGTCCCCATAACTTCTGTCCATGAAAACAAGCAGAGATTGTGGCTGAGTGAGACAGAAGTTGGCTGCATTCTAAGGCACTTTCCTTAAAGGGCCCACACACTGACTTACCCACTGACAGGCTCATACACTCTCAACTCCATCTCTGGGGCAGCAGCTCAAAAGACACCAGTGAAATACAGGAAAAAACGGAATTGTCTGGCTTCAGGAAAAAAGATGAAGGAGCAGCTTTCTCCCAGAAAGAAGTACTAGTTGAAGCCATTGTTCCTTTATTGAACCCTTCACTGAGCCAGCATGAATTTGCAGGTGACTGACATATCTGAGGCTCCACCAACATTGGTAACTTTGTGTGTCCCACCCTGTTGATTCCCTGAGAACTTTCACCACTGAACTTATGGACCTACCAAGTCTGTCTTGGCTCCTGCTGTAGGTTTTTCTAAAATCTCTCAAAGATTCACAAACCACAAACAATAGCATCTGGTCTCTGCATGTCCCATACCTATTGCTGAGAAGTCTGAACCTCAGCACTAACAGCAGCAAACCTTGGTTCAAAGCTTGGCCTATTGAGGCACCTCTAAGCCCTGCAAGGTTGTTGTCCAGCTGTGGATTGCATTGTGGTTCATTTCAGGTGTCTCTGGGCAGGGTTTAGCCTGTGGCAGAACTTGGGTACAGAAGGGCCCTTCCGTGGAGGCACTGGGAAAGGCATATCTAGTAACCAGCTTCAGACCAAGATGGAGTACTACCCAGATACATCTTAGCATGACACATTCAAAGCATGAACTGGTCATGCACTAAAGCTATTGTAACATGAATCCTGCTCATAGGTTTAGCCCCTTTACTGTAGTCATGGCTCATTTCCACAACAAATCAACCCCAGGATCAATGCCTCCATTGATATGCAAACAGTAACCAAGGCTTAATTACAATAGGAGGTCATACACAATACACACAAGAGATACTCTTGGACCACCTGTTTCAGGTGACCAGGAAAACTGTGCCATTTGAACCCACAAGAAATCTACTACATAAGACCATTCTACTAACACTGGGAGTCATAGCATTTGTACCTAATATATAGAATCAAACACAGAAAGGCAGCCAAAATGGGGACACAATAAAACATGATTCAGAGACTTGGACCCAAGATGGCAGTAAGAGAAAGGATCTTTGAAACTTCTCCTGGAAAATACAATTGCACAACCAATATTCAATACAGAAAACCTTGAGTGGCACAATCTCAACTGAGAAATCCATGCATCACAGGAAAACACCTGAAGGTCAGAGAAAGGAGAGCAAACAGAAAAAGAGAAAGAATGCAGAGTGGAGATGCAGCTGGGGCTCACCTATTGCTAACAGAAGGAACAAGGAAAGAGCCAGAACACACAAGCTGAGCAACAGCATGATCCTGGGTGGGTAGAAGACTGTGTGGTGACAGCAGCAGAAGCAAGAGCAGCTGAAACTCAGTGAGACCATGGGTGAGTTGAAACCCCAAGGAGCAGCAGCATGCTAGGGCTTCAACCGGAGCACTGTGGCCCAGGGCAAGGTAGAGGCTGAACAAGGCATCTGAACTGTCCTGGGTGAGAATAGGGCCCCCAGCTCCAGTGTGACACCCTGAAAACAAATGGGTTCTGGGTGCATTTGAAACAGAACCAGCTGTCATGGAAACACTGGCAAAAATAAAACATAGTCTTGGATAAAATGCAGGCTCAGGGGAAAGGAGAAAGAAAGACTGACCTGGCAGTGTGCACTAAGCCTACAACCAACATGATCATGGCACACTCATAGCCCATCCTACACCAGCTTGCTCGGGCATCCCTGATGAACAGACTAGTGTTTCAGTAAAGTCAGCTACCAAGGGATCAAAGCATCTGCAGTCCACACTGCCCTCAAACCGAGGCAGAAACCGAAGACAATGAGCCTGGCTCCTTCCCCTAACTCTCTCTCAAAGCTCACCTCCCCAACTCTACCTAGTGTCTGTTCTATAGCTAGCTGGTGAGAAAAAAGGCAAAACAAACTTGCAGCCTTTCCAAAAAACACCACACCTGTGGAAAGTGGCAGTAGAGTTTAAGAAAACTCCAAAACACAGGCACAGAAAATTTTCCCTGCACTGATCTCAGAGGCATAACATGCCATCACCCACCACACTTTCCAAAACAGGAAGGACATCAAGGCCAAGATGACTGAATCAAAAGAGGGGAAACCCATCTTACAGGAAAGCCTCCAGAGAAAAGAGTTTGAATAATCAAGAGAAAAATATTGAAAGACACCATAGCAATACCAACTGGGAAGAGAAAGAAAGGAAACAAAGAGAAAGAAAGAACGAAAGAAAAAAAGAGAGAGAGAGAGAGAGAGAGAAAGAAAGAAAGAAAGAAAAGAAAAGAAAGAAAGAAAGGAAAGAAGGAAAGAAAGAAGAAAGAAAGAAAGAAAGAAAGAAAGAAAGAAAGAAAGAAAGAAAGAAAGAAAAGAAAAGAAAGAAAGAAAGGAAAGAAGGAAAGAAAGAAAGAAGAAAGAAAGAAAGAAAGAAAGAAAGAAAGAAAGAAAGAAAGAAAAGAAAAGAAAGAAAGAAAGGAAAGAAGGAAAGAAAGAAAGAAGAAAGAAAGAAAGAAAGAAAGAAAGAAAGAAAAGAAAAGAAAAAAGAAAAGAGAAAAGAAAGAAAGAAAAGAAAAGAAAGGAGGGAGGGAGGGAGGGAGGGAGGGAAGGAAGAAAGGGAGAGAGAGAGAGAGAGAGAGAGAAAGAAAGAAAGAAAGAAACTCTTTATACATGACACAGAATAAGCCCTCATGCCCAGAAAGAAAAAAAAAAAAAAAGAAACAACACATCAAATACAAGTACCTTAGGATTCAAAGCTGTTCTGGAAGAAAATAATAAATCTCCAGAAAAAAATCTTATAGATCTGGAAATATATGATGTAAGTGACACAGAACAGGAGAATCACAGTTCTTAAGACACTCAGAGAGCTCAAACAATGTTGGCAGAGTACTCAGACCAATATAAATAATCTCAGAAGGGAAATCTGTGAACAAATTAAACATTTTAACAAAGAAATTAAAAATATGAAAAAGTATCAAATAGAAATCTGAGAAATAATGCAATAAAAGTACTAAAAAATAAACTAAGTACCATAGGAAAAAAGGCCAACAAAATGGAAAAAAAAAGAATTAGTGATATTGAAGTTTGGAACATGGAAACAACACAGAAAGAAGAAGATAGGGACTTCAGGGTCAAAATAACTGAAAGAACTATCTGATTGCATTAGGAAGAAAAACATTAAAATAATAGCAAAAGGTGCAGAACAGAACTCTACAGAAAGCTTACTCAAACAAATAGTAGATGAAAACTTTCCCAATCTATGGAAAAATCTGGAACCACAAATTAAGTAAAACAAAACAAAACAGGGTTCCTAGCTACCTGGACACCAGCAGATCTTCTCTAAGGAACATTATACTGAAGCTGTCAAAAATGACAAAGAGAGAATTCTTAAGACAACCATGGAAAGAAAAACTATAACCTTTAAAGAAAAACCCATTAGGCTATCATCACACTTCTCAGCCAAAACTCTACAAGCCAGGAAGAAATGGAATCTAATATTCAAAATATTAAAAGAGAGAAACTTCCAACCAAGAATAATTTATCTAGCACACATATCCTTTAGATATGAAAAAGGAATAAATACCACTTCAGACATACAGAAGCTGAAGGAATTCTCCAGCAGGAGGCCAGCATTTTGTGAAGTGCTGAAAGAAGCTATTCAACGTGGAACAAAAATTCAAAATGAATGGGGAAGTGTTGAGATACTAAAAATGTAATAAAATGGAAAAAAATAATGGCCATAGGAAATCCTCACATATCAATCATTGCTCTAAATGTGAATGGATTAAACTCACTAATAAAAGGTACAGAGTAGCAGACTAGATTAAAACGCAAAACACATCTATATGCTGTCTCCAAGAGACACACCTCAGCAAGAAGGAAAAACACAGACTCAGAGTGAAAGGGTAGAAAACAATACTCCAAGCAAGTGGCATCCAGAGAAAAGCAGGAGTTTCCATATTGATATTTGACAAAAAAAGACTTCAACGTAAAAAAGGTAACAAGAGACAAAAATGAATACTTCATATTGATAAAAGGGCCAATACAACAACAAGACTTGACACTCATTAATATATGTACACCAAATCAGGATTAACAGCAATTTACAAAGCAAATGTTATCAGATCTAAAAGAAGAAAGTGATAAAAACACAATTATAGTTGGGGACCTAAATACCCACTTAACAGCCATGAACAGATCATCCAAACAGAAAATAATAAGAAAATATAAGCTTTACGTGATACATTATAACAATTGGATATAATTGACATTTACAGGACACTTCATCCAACAACATAAGACTATACATTCTTTTCCAGTGCACAAAGAACATTCCTAAGAATAGACCATATGCTAGGACATAAAAGTAGCCTCAGCAAATTCAAAGACATTGAAATTATACCAAGTGTATTCTCAGATCACAAAGCTTTGACACTGGAGATCAACTGCAAAAGAAAAGCAATAAAAAAAATCACATATACATGGAAATTAAACAACATCTTACTAAAAAAATGGCTGGATCAAAGAATAAAGAAATAATAAAAATACATAGAAACTAATAACACTAAAAAACAATGTATCAAAATTACAGGGAAAATTTATGTCATTACAAGCCTGTCTTAAGATACAAAAAAAAAAAAAAAAAAAAAAAAAAAAAAAAAAAAAAAAAAAAAAAAAAAACAACAAAAAAAATCACAAGTAAACATCCTAACATCGCATCTTAAAGAAGTAGAAAAAAAAAACTGAAAAAAAAAACAAAGCCAACAGTAGGAAAAAAAAAATATTAGAACAGAGCTAAACAAAATTGAGAACAGAAAAACAATAGAAAATTTAATGCAACAAAGAGCTGATTCTTTGAACAAAATCAATAAAATTGACATAACCCTTGCTAGACTAACCAAAAGATGAAAAGAAAAGTCACAAATAACCAAAATGAAAAATGGAAGGGGAGAAATTATGACTGATACTACAGAAATTTAAAAAAAAAATACAAGGAAATATGAAGGGTTTTATGCCACCAAATTTAACAAACTCACAGGAAAGAACAAGTTTCTAAAAAAATAAGACTACCTACCCTGAACCAGAAAAGAATTGGATATTCTAAATATACCAATGAATAGCAAAAAAAAAAAAAAAAAAAAATTGAAATAATTATCTAAAGCCTCTTCAAAGGCAAAAGCCCCAGACCAGACACTCTAACCAAGTTTTACCAAACATTCAAAGAAGAATTAATGCCTATCGTCCTCAGAGTCTTTCAAAATATTTAAGATGATGTAATATTTCCAAGTTTATTTTATGATGCCAACATTACCCTAATACCAAAGCCTGGTAAGGATAACACACACATACACACAAATTATAGACCAGTATCTTTGATGGAAACAGATGCAAAAGTTCTTAAATAAGGCATTAGCAAATAGAATACAACAATGCATCAAAAAGATTATACAGCATGATCAAGTGTATTTACCCCAAAAGCCCAAGAATGGTTCAACATATGCAATTCAATCAATGTGATAAACCACATAAACAAAGTAAAATATAAAAACTATATGATAATATCAATTGATGGAGAGAAAATATTTGACAAGACAACCATTGATTTATGGTGAAAACAATGCATAAAACGGATATAGAAGAAAAGTACTTCAACATAACAAAGGCCATAAATGAAAAACCCTCAGCTAATACCATACTGAATGGAGAAAAGCTGAAGTTCATTTCTCTAAAATGAGGAACAAGACCAAAATGCCCCCTGTTGCCACTGCTATTCAGTATAATACTGGAAGTTCTAGACAGAACAATCAGACAAGAGAAAAGAATAAAAAGTATCTAAATTGGAAGAGAAGAAGTCAAACTGTCACTATTTTCAGATGGCATGATTCTTTATATAGAAAATGTCAAAGACTCCACCAGTAAACTATAATGTTAGAAATGATAAATTAGTACAGTAAAGTTGCAGGATACAAAATCAAGGCAAAAAGAATCAATTGCATTTCTATATACAAACAATGAATCTTCAGAATAAAATGAGAGAATAAATACCTTTTGCAATCACAACAAAAAGAATAAAATACCTGTGAATTAGCTTATCAAAGAATGTGATGATCTTATACACTGAAAACTATAAGACACTATTAAAAGAAATTGAAGAGGATACAAAGAAATTAAAAGATAGTCCATTTTCATGGATTGAAAAACTTAACATTGTTAAAATGATCATATTACCCAAAGCAATATAGATTTAATGCAATTCACATCAAAATCCCACATTCTTGTACAAAATACTTTAAAAATTATCAGTTTTGTATGGAATCACAAAAGATCTTGAAAACCCAAAGTGATACTACATAAAATGATGAAGGCTGGAGGTATCATGCTCCCTAATTTCAATTTATACTACAAAGTGTCAATAATCATAACAGCTTGGTATTGGCAGAACAAACACGCAGACCAATGAAACAGAATAAAAAACCCAGAAATAAATCCACAATCATATGGATGAATAATTATTGATAAAGGAGTGAAAAATATACAATGGGAAAAAGAAAGCCTCTTCAGAAGATGGTGCTGGGAAAATTATCAAACCATATGCAAGAGAATGAATCTGAGCTTTGAACTGTCACTATATACCAAAATTAACTGAAAATAAACTAAAGACTTCTACATAAGACCGCAAACAACAAACTGTTTAGAAGAAAACATTGATACTAAACTTATAGTCTTCAGTCTCAAGGAGGATTTCATGAACCTTTCAAAGTCAAAGGAAGTAAAAGCAAAATAAATGAATGGGACTATATCAAACTAAAAAGCTTCTGCATAGCAAAAGAAACCAATAACAAAGCAAAGAGGCAGCCAACTGAATGGGAGAAAATATTTGGAAACAACACATCTGATAAGTGTCTAATATCTAAAATATATATATAGAGCTTGTATGACTCAACATAAAACAAAACAAAACAAAACAAAAAACAGCAACAAACAACCTAATTAAAAAGTGGGAGGAGGAACCTGAACAAACACTTTACCCAGGAAGATATACAAATGGCCAACAGACATATGAAAAAATGCTGAGCTTCATTAGGTATTATAAAAATGGAAATAAAATCCATAATGAGATATCACTTCATACCTGTTAGAATGGCTATTATCAACAATACAAGGAATAACAAATGCTGGAGCGGGTGTGGAGAAATAGGAACACTTGCACAGTGCTTGTGGGAATGCAGATTGGTGCATTCACCATGGAAGACAGTGTGGAGATTTCTCAGAAAATTTGGAATGGAGTTACCATATGACCCAACAATCCTCGTTCTGGGTATGTAACCCAAAATTTGAAAATTTACTAAAAAGTCTTATGTACCTCAATGTTTAGCGCAGCACTCTTCACAATGGTGGAGTCATGGAAACAACCAATGTGACCTTCCATTGATAACCAGCTAAAGAAGATGTGGTACATATAAATTATGGAATATTAGTCAGCTATAAGAAAAGATAAAATACAGGCAGGCAACTCCCCATATAACACGGTTGTTAGGTTCCTAAAAATGTCATGTTATGTGAACCTGTGTTATACACAACAAAAAAACTAGTACAAAAAATGGGGTTAGGTTCTAAAAGTTAAAGAAAAACCATATTATTATGATTTTATAATTAAGAGAAATATCTTTTTTAAAGTAATTTTCATCAAATGTATAACATATTAATATGTATTAAATATCTTTTGCTCTTAAAAAGTTTGTATTATGTTCCGTGTTCTTCAGGGATTTTCCTAATTTCAAATGAGATAATTTTTTTATCTTAAAAGCTTTTATTACACTCCATGTTGTTCAGGGATTTCACTAATTCTCAAACTGTGTTAGAGTGAAACCGTGTTCTAGGATGCTGTGTTGTACACAGGTTTTCCCCAATTCTTGAGCCATGTTAGAGCAAAATTGTGTTTTAGAAGTGTCGCGTTACACAGGAGTTATCTGTACTGCCATTTGTTAAAAATGGATGGACCTTGAGATCATCATGCTAAGCAAAGTAAGGTACACAGGAAAAACCAAGAACCATATGACTTCACTCATATGTGGAATATAAAACTGAAAGCAACAAAGAAACAAAAACTCATGGACACAGTGAATAGTTTAGTGGTTACCTTAGGATAAGGAGGGAGGGATTGAGAAAAGAGGAAGGGTGAATCAAATTCATAGTGATGGAAAGAGAACTGACCTTGGGTGGTGAATACATAATACAACACAGACATTGAACTGTAGAATTGTACACATGGAACCTATATTATTTTTGCTAACAAATGTCACCTCAATAAATTTGACACTAAAAATATAAAAAATAAAACATGACCCAAATGAAAGAACAAAACAAATTTTTTCTTCAAAACAAATTTTAAGAAAAGAAGAACTCAACAAAATGGAGATAAGAAATCTACCAGATGCAGAGTTTATAATATTTGTTATAAGGGCTCAATGATCTCAGGGAGAACTTTAATAAAGAGATAGAAAACATAACAATGGAAATAAAGCCATTAAAAATATCCATAAATGAAGTGTACAATAAGAAAAACAAAGACTGCATTATAGGAAATCAAGAGTAGATTAGACAAAGCAGTGGATTGAATCACTGATTTGGAATGTAAGTTTGCAAAACACACCCAATCAGAATGAAAAATGAAAAATGAAAAAAGAATCCAAAAATATGAGTATAGTTTAAGGGACCTGTGGGACAACATCAAGCTACCAATGTGCCTATCATTGGAATACCAGAAGGAATAGAGAGAAAGCAAAAAATTGAGAACTAATTTGAAGAAATAGTGATGGAAAGCTTTGCTAACCTGGTGAAGAAAATAGACATATAAGCCCAGAAAGCACATAGTTCCAAACAAGATACACTCAAAAAGGCTGTTACCAAAACATGTCAATCAAAATTCCAAAGGTTAAAGACAAAGAAAGTATCTTAAAGGCAGCAAGAGAAAAGGAATTATTTACTTAGATGGGAACTCCCTTAAGACTGTCAGCTGAATTCTCAACAGAAAATTTGTAAGCCAAAGGGAATTGGATAAAAATATTCAAAGTGATTAAAAGTGAGGACCTTCAAACAGGATTACTCTATCCAGCAAAGCTATGTTTTAAAATCGAAGGACAGATAAGACCTTCCTAGACAAAATAAATAAATAAATAAATAAATGAATGACTGAATGAATTAAATAAATAAATAAATAAAGGAAGCTTAAGTATTTCATCATTACCAAACCAGTATAACAAGAAATGTTAGAGGGAATTTTTTTAAATAATAAAAAAGTAAAAAATATGTATATCAAAATGCCAATAACATATCTATCAACAATTATTTTAAATATAAATAGATTAAATCCTTCGGTCAAAAGATAAGTTGCCTGAATGGATAACTAAACAAGATCATTACATATGCTGCCTATAAGACACTTCAGATTGAAAGACAACAACAGATGAAAGTAAAGGGAAGAAAAAAGATAATTTTTGTAAATGAATATAAAAAAACTGTGGTAGCAATATTTATGTTAGGTAAAATAGGCCTTAAAACAAAGACTATAATGGCAGCAAAAAAGAACCCACTAATCCCACTTCTGGATATTTACCAGAAGAAACATTGCTTTGAAGGGAAATGTGGATTCACATATTTATTGCAATGTTATTTAAAATATCCAAGATACGAAGGCAACCTGAGTGTTTATTTGTGGATGAATGAATAAAAAAGTTGTGAAACTAGTAAATAATGGAATATTACTAAGTCATAAAAAGGAATCTTTCCATTGCAACAACATGGATGGACCTAGAGTGTACAATCCTTTAGATAAAAACAAATGCCACATGATTTTACTTATATGTAGAATTTAAAGAACAAAACAAACACACAAAACAGAAACAAACTCACAGATACTGAGAATCTTTTTATGGTTGGCAGATGGCAGTAGGATTGGGGATTGCATGAAAAAGTGGAAGGGGTTAAGAAGTACACATTAGTAGCTACAAAATAGTCTTGGTAATGTAAAATACAGCATAAGACATATATTGTAATAATCATGTATGGTATCAGATGGGTACTAGATTTATCAGGGTGATGGCTTCATGAGTTATATAAATATCTAATGATGCTGCTGTACACTTGAAATTGATATAATATTGTATAACTGTAACTGAAAAATTAAAATATATTTTAAAAAGATAAATGGGGAGCGACTTTAGAAGCATATTGGCATGAAATTTCCATTGATCTCTGTTCTTTAAATTAATTTAAACAGCTATAATTGAAACAAGGATTTTCTGTGCAACACACAAGCACATCTGAGAGATTTGAGCCATGAAGCATATGAAGGTGGGAAAGTTGGGGAAAACAGGAGAGAAAGGAAGAAAGAAGAGCAGAGACTGGGGATGGGAACACAGGATGGAACTCACTGATGGTCTCAAGAGAGGGGAGAATTTAGGTTGCATATTCACTCTCTTTGAGCCCCGAGCATTCCTGTCTGAGTGATTAGAATATAATATAGCAGAATCCAGTGATAGGGGCAGAGACAACACACAGAAGTGTGATCCAGTCTTCTAGCCATTGCCATTGCCAGGGAGAAAACAAATCCAAGGAGCCTGGCTGCCTCCCCTCATCCTCAAAGATCTCACCTTTCCAAACTCTTGCAGAGCTAGTAGTGGGCACTAGCTGAAAGTGTACCAGTGATCATTGGGTTACAAAACACAATATTTTACAGCCTTAAGAACTGGAGAAAGAGTTCCTGAATGACAGTCACCCACTGTGCCTAATACCAGCGACAGGGTTGAAATACAGAGGTGAGGAAGCTGAGGTTTGTCATTCACCATTATTAAGAGAAAAACAAAGCCACAAACACAACAGCTCAAGAAACTCAGAACTGCACCTGGCTGCAGAAGCAGGGATTTAAGAGGCTCAGAATCTCATCACTTATGACACTCTCCCATAGGCATGGTGCCCTGAGACTGAGGTGATTTGATCACAGAAGAGACACACAACTCCCCTGGGAATACAAGTGATCTTTCATTATGATAAAAAAAGTCAACCAGAACAGTGCAAGAGAAAATAAAACATTCCAGCACCACCTACTGTAAAATGAGAGAAAGACCTCTCATCTACTTGCAGCAAAATTCACTCCCATAGATGCCTACACAAAGTATCCATGAAATGCCATACACAACAAAGGTAATAAGATACTTTGGAAAGAAAAGAAAACATTTCTAGAATGCAAATTTAAAGACATAGAAATATGTTACTTAAATGACAGAACTCAAAATTGCAATTCTGTAAAAACTCAACAAAATGCAAGGAAATTCAAATAGGCAATAAGAGTTTGGGCAATTAATTTTATGAAACACATCCTAGAAAAAGAGCTACATACCTCACTGCTGAATATCACTAAGGTCACCTTTGAGGTAATCCCCTTGGGATGCTATGTATTGATGCCAGTGCTTAGTCCACCCTTCAAGGCAATTTTGGAACTCATTTACTGGAATGACCATCACAGCTCTTGTCATACCTGGAAACTGACAATCAAGATTGTGAATTTGCCAATGTGCGCTTACGTTGGCAGCATTATAAAAACAACTTGGTAAAGTGCGGTTATGACAATGTAAGTACATGGTGGCAAGTTTGGAAACTTAATTTTCAGATCTTGGTACAATAGCAGCTGTGATGGCCATTCCAGAAAAAGAGTTCCAAAATTGCTTTGAAGGGTGGACTAGACACTGACATCAGTGCATAGCTTCCCAAGAGAGTGTTTTAAAGATGACCGTAGTGATATTCAGCAATGAGGTATGTAGCATTTTTTCTAGGATGAGTTCATGAAATTAATTGTCTGACCTCATACTAAAGCTGAGAAAATTTTCCACCATAAGGCCTGCATTATAGAAAATTACAGGACTTCCCTGGTGGTCTAGTGGCTAGGTTTCAGTGCTCTCACCACCATGGCCTGGGTTCACTTCCTGGTCAGGGAACTAACAACAATAACAACAAAAAAAAAAGAAAAGAAAAGAAAAGAAAATTACTAAAGGAGGTTATTCTAATTGACACGAAAAAGACAAAAGGAAACAAAAATATGAGTACAAATGACTAATAGAAAGATAGAAGCAAGAAATGGCAACATGTATGAAAAATAGAGCACCTTTTTAAATATAAAATAAAGGTTAAAGGAGGTAAAAACATAAAGAAACAAAAAGATAAGAAGAAGACAACTGCTACTACAATTCAGAAAAGAGCTTACATCATAAATAGAAATAATTTAAGACCACAAAAATATAGAAGAGGATGGGGTAAAATTCTGACTTTCCAAAGGAGAATGGTGAAAAGATGCATGCAGAAGACAGAGGATTACTATGTATATGAAACTTTCTTTTACACAAACTTAATGATAACTACACACCCCCAAAAATTCACAGGCAAGACATGTAACATAATAAAAGAGGAAATGGGAACTTATTTTTTCAAATTCATTTTTATTGTTAGACTTAATGGGGTGACATCTGTTAGCAAGGATTACATAGGTTTCAGGCATACAATTCTACAGTGTATTGTCAACTTGTTGTATAATAAGTTCACCACCCAGTGTGAGTTCTCTTTTCATCACCTTATATTTAGTTTCCCCTCCCTCCTCTCCCACTCTCTCCCCTCTTCTCCCCTCCCTAACCCACTCATTCCCAAATAAACATTGAACTATTGATTGTGTCCATGGGTTGTTTGTTTGTTTGAAATGAGAACTTATAGACTACCACCAAAGTAAAATAACAGACAGAAACACAAAGGCAAAGAAACAATGGAGACACTGTGCTACTAAAATCAAAAGATAAAATGACTATAGAAATTCTTCATATATAAATTATTACCCTAAATGTAAATGGTATGAATTCACCAATAAACAGACATAGAGTAGCAGATTAAAAACAAAACAAAACAATTATATACTACCTTCAAAAGATACATCTCAGTTTCAATGACAAAAGCAGATTCAAAGTGAAAGGGTGTAAAACAATATTCCAAGCAAATGGTATCCAGAGAAAAGTGGGTGTAGTCATACTTGTACGGGAAAAAATATACTTCAAAACTAAAAAGGTAAGAAAAGATGAAGATGAACATTTCATGATAATAAAGGCAACAATACAACAAGAAGACAAAACACTTATAAATATATGAACATGCTCCCAACCAGGTAGCACCAAAATATATAAAACAACCACTAACATAAGTAAAGGGAAAAACTGAAAAACATATAATTATAGTAGGATATCTGAATATGCCATTGACAGCTTTAGATATATCATCCAAACAGAAAAATCAATTTAAAAAATCAGCCTTAAATGACACAATAAACCAAACATACATAATCGACATTTATAGAGCTTTTCATCCCAGAACACTAGACTATACATTTTTTTGTAGCGAACATAGCACATTCTTAAAGATAGGTCATATTCTGGGACACAAAACTAACCTCAATAAATTAAAAGAAAAACCTGAAATCATATCAAACATCCTTCAATCACAATGCTTTGAAATTGGAGTTCAACTGCAAACAGAAAACAAAACCAAACAAAACAAAAAACCCCGAGTATGTTGAGGTTAAACAACATGCTAATAAAGAATTACTGGGTCAAAGAAGAAATAAAAGGAGAGATGAAAGGATACATAGAAAAAATTGAGAATGACAATAGAACATATCAAAACTTTTGGATGCTCTGAATGTGGTAATAAGAAAAATATTTATTTCATTGTAGGACTATTTCAAGAAACAAACAAAATCTCATGTAAACAACTTAACATTATATCTTAAAGAAGTGGAAAAAAACCACAAATGAAACCCAAAATCAGCACAAGAAAGAAAGTAATGAAAAAAAGCAGAATTAAATGAAGTACTGAACATAAAGACAAGAGAAAATTAATGCAACAAAGAGCTGTTTTTTGGAAAGGATTAATAAAATTGACAAACCCTTAGCTGGACTCACTAAGGTAAAAAAAGAAAAGACACAAATAAACAAAATAAAAATGAAAGAAAATTTATGATGAGTACCACAGAAATGCAAAGGGTTATATGAGAATGTTAGGAAGGACTACATGTCACCAAATTTAATAACCTGAAAGAAATAGGCAATTCTTAAAAATATATAAATTTCCTTGACTGAATTACAAAAAGCTGGAAAATCTAAACAGATCAATGAAGAGTAAGGTAATTGAAAAAATAATCCAAATGTAAAAGTCCAAAACCAGATGACTTCACTAATTAATTTCACTGAACATTCAAAGATGATTTAATAGTAGTCCTTCTCGATCTCTTCCAAAAAATTGAAGAGGCAATACTTCCTAACACATTTTATGAGGCCAAAATTACTCTGATACCAAAAACTGGTAAGGATAACACAAAAAAAGAAAACTACAGACTAATATCTCTGATGAATACAGATCCAAAAATCCTAAAGAAAACTAATAGCAAATTCAAAACAATGACTTATTAAAAACATTATATATCAAGCTAGTTAATGCAGCATTTCCCAGGGTACCCTAAGCTCCTGGGAGGTCAGCCCTGCCCTGCAAGCTGTAAGAGACTTGTATAGCAGTGGCGACCCATGATGGCATGGGAAACTTTGGGTAGTGGGCAGTCAGCCACAGCTTGCTCTGTAGTCTCTCTTTGGTTGCTCTCAGAGATCTGTGGACCTGAGGTGAATGGTTGCTAGCTGAGGTGTTCTCAGGGTATTGTGCAATGTGGTGAAAGGCTTGGTACTGGTGCCAGTGCTGAATCAGCATTAACTTTGTGAAAACCACCAAACACACTCAAGTTTCTCAGCGACCTCACCCCATCCTATTTATCTCCAGGAGTTCTCCACACCCAAACCTGGCAGCATCAACAGAGTCATTGTAAATATTGGGCCAACTCACACACTTAAGGCTCTTTCAGTGTCAGAGCCATAGTGGCAGTCAGCAGGTGGTAACAAGACTAGGGAGGCCCAGGGTCACTTGCAGGCACAATACTGGTGGCAGCTGACCCAAGTTCATAGCAAGGTCATGCCTATATGCCTCTATGTCTAAAATAGGCTGCAAACAATCATGTATAGCTTTGTAGTTCCTATGGGGTAGCTCTGAGCCAGCAACAGGAAGAGTGGAAATTGGCCTGCACAAGAGCACCTTCCAAGAGGCAAAAGAAACAATAGGCCCAGAAGCTGGCCTCAGACCACAATAGAGCACTAGCAAATTAGCCACACAAGTGGCACATTCAAAGGATGTTAACAGGTATAAGAGCCCACTCAATATAATCTTATGCAGATAAGTCAGCCCCCACAGAGCAGCTCATTCAATATGGGCAAACTAATTCTCGCAGCCATTTAATCTGAGTGTCAATCCCATCCACTGAGTGTCAGTCCCATCCACTGACATGACAAAAGCAATTTAGGCTTAATTAGAATAAGAGAATATACACAAGGCACACAAGAGACACTACTGGAACATGCACACAGGTGATGAAGAGACTGCACACTGGACTACACTAGATACCTACCATATAAAGCCAACTGGCAAAGACTGAGAAACATAAGAGATCTACATAATACATAAAATGAAGCACAGAAGCAGCTAAAATGAGGAAACAAAGAAACATGTCCCAAATAAATTTAAAAAAGAAGAAAACTCCAGAAAAGGAAATAAATGAAATGGAGGAAACCAACCTATAAGAGAGAGTTTAAAACACTGGTCATAAAATGTTTAAGAAACTTAGTTGAGAACTTCAACAAGGAGATACTGAGCTTAAAGAAGGACATGGTTAAAAGATAAATTAGCTGGAATAACCTAATAAGAACAAAA